>CM024243.1:12459989-12518183 GCA_013421045.1 Propylea japonica | reverse complement strand
AAAAAAACTCACATCGTCTCAGGTGGTATAAGGGAAAGTGATGGTGTCATCTTCACATTGAGAAGATGATGTATTAATTTATGTTTTATTTTAATATTTGTGTTTACAAACTGACGTTGTTCCTAAGTGTTTGGTTTTCTCAAGTTTGTTTTGGTGGTCATGAAGAATTTTTCGTTTTCGTTTTTGATTTATTTTTATCATGTCTATGTTTTGATGTAGGTGTTTGATTTTTGTGTTTTATTTTTGTTTCGGATGATTCTCAGGAATTTGTTTTGTAATATTTGTATTTTCTAATATTTGCATCGGAGGTGGCTGCTCCAGATCGGATTAGCGTACATGAATGCTGGTCTTATGCCTTGTTTGTATATTCTTAGTTTTGATGTTTGACTTAGTTTGCTATTTTTGTTCAACAGTGGTACATATTACGTAGAATTATGTTGCCGGTTTTCAATATGTTTTTTATGTGTGTGTTATATGTTAGTTTAGTGTCTATGGTGAGTCCTAGATATTTCACGGTGTTTGTTTTTTTTATGATTTGATTGTTGAAGGTGATGTCTTTTGTTAATGTTGGTAATTTCTTTTTGTGGTGAAGTGAATGAGCGTTGTTTTGTTTGCATTTATTTTAATTTTCCATTTCTGGTAATATTTTCCAGGTCGTTTATGTGTTTCTTGAATGTACTTATTTGCTTGGTTTGGATTAAGTGATTCGGAAATTATGGCTGTGTCATCGGCGAAAATTTTTAGTTTTGTTCTTGGCGATTTCGGTATGTCATTTATGTAGTAGTTAAAGAGTGAAGGAGATAGGAGGCCCCCTTGGGGCACACCTGCTGTTATTTTGTGTTTATTTGAAAGGGTTTTTTCCCACTCTGACTTGAAAGGTTCGATTACTTAGGTAAGATTGTATTATTTTAATTAGGTATGGTGGAGGTTGGAATTTATCAATTTGAATATTAAGCCCTCGTGCCAAACTGTGTCAAAAGCTTTTTCTATGTCTAGATTGAGCATCGCGGTGATTTTATTGTAGTTGTAGTTTTTGGTAATTTGGTCGGTAATTGTGGCTAGTTGTAGTGTCGTGCTATGTGCTGCTCTGAATCCGAACTGCTCTTCTACAATTTGATCTTCGAACTTTTCAGTCTGTTCAGTATTAATTTTTCTAAAACTTTTGGACATAGTTGTAGTAGGGTAATTGGTCTGTAGTTGACGGCGAATGTTTTATTCTTATTAGGTTTCGGGAATGATAGAACTAAGCCATTTTTCCAGTCGTTTGGGAAGTAATTTTGTTTTAGGCAATTGTTAAATATGTGGTAGAGTGTACTATTGCTTTTCTAGGAAGGTTTTTTAAGGTTTTATTGTTGATTTTGTCTTCACCTGGAGCTTTTTTGTTTCTAAGTTGCTTAATAATTTGTTTTATTTCTTGAGGTGAAGTCAGGTTTTCATTCGGTATAGTGTATGTGTGTTCTACGAAGTTTTTTACTACATGATTTACTTCATTTTTTGTTTCGCGATTTGACATGTCACGAGTGGAATTGTGGATTTTATAGTAGGACTCAGCCAGGTGTTCTGCTTTAGCTTCGTCGTCGAATATTAGTCCTTGGGGGCCATGTAGTGTTGCGATTTCATTGGCGTTATTATTTTTTCTGAATGAACGAGCAATTCGCCACATATCATTTGTGTTTGTTAAGTTTTCAGTAAAATGTTCCCATTGTTGTGTTTTTAATGAATTTATGGTGGCTTTGACAAGGCCCACAGCATTCTTGTACTGCTCTTTTAGTTCTACGCTGAAGTTTTGTTGGAGTCTTTTCCTAAGTTTGTTTTTGTTTCTAATTAAGTCATGAATGTGTGGAGGTATTTCTAGGTGATTAGCTTCTGGGTTACTTGATTTTTTGGTTGTTAAAAGAGGCAGTGTTTTATAAGTTTGGTTATTTTTTGGATGCATTTATTTATGTCATCCGGTGTTTTAAGTTCTGATTCAATAACTAATTTTTGGTTCATAAGCTGTTTGAAAAGACTCCAATTTGTGGAGTAGGAGGCTCTCGGTTTTGGGGGTCTAGTTGGGTTTACTCTTGGTACTGTTGTGAGTACCGGAAAGTGGTCTGAGTCTAGGGCTTGTATGGTAAAAGGTTGGAATATTTGGATGTTTTTGGTTATAAACAGGTCTATTGTTGACGGGCTCGCCTGATGGGCTGGGTAGTAGGTGAAGGAGTTGGTTGGGAAGTTTATGGTGGCTGTAGATCTATTTAGGTATTTGGTGAGGATCGTGCCGTTTCTGTTTGCCGAGGTGCAGTTCCAGGAGGTGTGCCTGCAATTGAAATCGCCCGCTATTATCACCTTGTCCCCGAGGCACAGCAGGTGGTCGAGGTCTTTTGTGTCTAGGGGACTTTGGTGCCCGTTATATATATTTACAATTGTTATCTCGTCCAGCCTAATTGCTTGTGATTCACAGTTTGTTGTGTTTGTTGGTATTTCGACTGGTTTTAGGTGCTTTTTATAATACATAATTAACCCTCCGTTTGTTGTATTGGGTTTATTTATGTAGTAATAATTTGGTATTTTTGGCGGTTTCTTTTTGTTTAATCTTGATTCTTGAATGCATATAATTTCTATTTTGGTTTCGCGAGTCAGAATTTCAAGTTCGTTAATATTGTTTATTAGGCTATTTGCGTTCCATGTTATTATATTAATATCGCGTTTGGGGGCTTTAGAAACCATACTTTTCCGCGAGTTCTTGAATTATTATTATCCTGTTTAAGGGACTGGAGCAAGTTTTAAATTTGGTTTTCATTTCTCTTACTAGCTCTATTAGTTGCCTTAGGTTACATATTGAGTTGAGTTCTTTTATTTCATTTAAAGTGTTTGGAAATCGTCCGTACTTTCTGGTTCTGAGGCTATCTGGGGTTCTGATGTTATTGCATTTGAAAAGGATTTATTTTTGGAAACTGTATTGAATGGTTTGAGGTGTGGAAATTCTTTAACTGCATTTAAGTCGGGTACTTTTGATTCTACAATTGCCTGAGACGATTTGGGTTTATTTTGTTCAACATACCTGATCATTGCAGGGCATTTGGAGAAGTTTGCTGTGTGTGGGCCGCCACAGTTTACACATTGAAGATCGTCACTATTTCTGTTCTTAATTGGGCACTCACTGGTTAAATGCGATTTCGCGCACTTCACACATTTCGGAGATCTGTTGCAATTGCTGGAACCATGGCCGAATTGTTGACATCTATGGCACTGCGTTACAGGTGATTTCCTGGAGTACTGCTGCCATTGGACTTGTACGTGGTCTATCTCTTGAATTTTTTTGAGATCTTTGATCTCATATGATTTCGGTACATTTATAAGGAAGGACCTGGAATTGGCATTCCTACCCTTCATTTTAGTGCATTGCACGTCGTTGTTTTTGAGAGTTCCATCTTTTGTGATTTCGTTGATTATATCTTCTTCTGTCATAAAGCAGGCTGCTTTTATAACCATTTTCTTCCTCAATTTGTCCTTCGGTGTATATGTGTAGAATTCAATATTTTCTGCCTTTAAACTTTGTATTAGTTTGTTGTAGTCACTGACATCCATAGTTGTAACTTTTATGTCTTCTTTGTTGTACTTTATTATGTATCTGCTGTTCAGGATCGATTTCAGTTTTTGATGGAATTGGGTGTAGGATCCGATTCTTTGAGTGATTGTTATGGGTGGGCATTTCTTCAGTCCACTGCTGTTGGATTGGTTATTAATTGGTCCAACTTCACTTGGTGTTTCAATGTCCATTTCTACATCCCTTTCCAGGACGCCGAATGAATTTGTTATTTTGGTGGGTGCTTCGGTTGGTGGTGTGACACGGGATGTTTTCCTAGGAGGATTAAACTCCAGGTCGTCGTAGACGTATGATGTGGAAGCCATCACGTAGGGTAAGATGCCGTTTTTTTCGCTTATTCGCTTTAAGCGATCGGTAAAGCTTTTTGCGAGGATTCCTCCTCTGTTTGTGTGTGCTTTCCTCACGTTTGAAGCTATTTTGGTACGGTGATGCTTTTTGCGGTGTCGTTGCTCTTTGCTCGACGGTGTCTCGGTGACTTCGGAAACCCGTCGAACCTCGAATTTAAATGGCCGTCCTGTCACGAACGAGGCTCCGCCTCCTCGAACCGCTCGCTCGGTTCTCGCCTCCTCGTCCGAGTAACTCATCTAGCCCTTGCGTCGGTATATCCTCACGATCCGATTCATATATATATATATATGGATGGATGGACGGACGGACGGCTTCTCGTACCTACGTCTTCTTCCTCCTCATCACCATACGCGGCGGACGAACGTAGCCTCCTGCCGATCGATCGATCGAACGAACGAACGAACTAACTAACTTTTATATTTGAATAAGGCTGTTTGACTGAGCGCCTTCTCGACATCAAGTTAGTTGATCGATTGTTGCTTTTTGTTTTTATATTTATATACAATATTTTTTTTCCTGGAACAAAATCGGCCGTGTTTGTCCGTTAAGCAGAAGAGCGAGGAAAAGAAAAAAATTCACTCGATATTCCGATATCCGTATCTACGGAGAGGCGTGCGATGCAATGTGACCTTTTCGAACTGAAATGGCCGAAATAGGTAAATGTAGACTTGAAAAAGTCGAAATCGTACATAACGATCGTTAGAAACTTCGACAGCAGCGCGATAACTTATCATAGCGATATGGTGAGGCGTATCGGTGAACGGATGGAAGTATTGTTAACTGGCGTTATTTGTGCTGTTATAATGAGAGCGATTCGATTTCGACAGGGTCTCCTTCAACTGGAACTTTGTGTATTTCAACGATTCGACGCGAATATCGGCAGATATCACGGTGAAATTAGCCCCAACGTGACGCTTAAATTTGCTACAGCCACGACAAGGAACATGGTATGTCTGTTTCGCGACGTGTTGACGCGACCGGTGACAATTCAACGGACCGTCCGATTAGAAGATCGTCATCCGGAAACATCGCTTTTCGAGACTGAGTGCGCACCGTATACCTGACGCAGCGAATGGACCGACGTACGTAACAAAATTTGCGAACCCGGTTAAAGGCGATATCCGGACATCTCGGAAACATCGGCGCTCTTCGGCGTTCTAACGCAACCGAACTGTTTCTGTTCGCTTGCCGATTACTTCATAACCCTGACGAAAGGATCGCGTCGCGACCGTTCTGGCATTCGAAAAATTTCCGCTTTGAAATTGGTCGCGAACGTACGGACGGACGCAGACTTGGAGTATCCACGTTCGGTTGAAGGGATAAATCTTCAAAATTCCGTCTACTTCCGTGATTAACATATCGTCGGAAAGGATTTTCGTCCGACTTTTATTATTAATATTATTAATATTATCGTCAGCTGACCAGAAAAAGTATCAATCATGTCATCGTCCGAGACGGAGGTCCAACAGACTGCAGCGTCCGCACCGACCGGAGGAAAGGCGCAGAAAAAGAACGAGAAGAAATCGTCCACCGCGACGAAGCAGTCGAAACCGAGCCATCCTCCGACTTCCGACATGGTCAACAACGCAATCAAGGGTCTGAAGGAGAGGAGCGGTTCCTCGTTGCAGGCGATCAAGAAATACATCGCCGCCAATTACAAGGTTGACACGGAGAAATTGGCGCCTTTCATAAAGAAATATCTGAAATCGGCCGTACAGTCGGGATCTCTGGTCCAGACCAAGGGAAAGGGTGCATCCGGCTCGTTCAAACTGGCCGCGGCTGGTTCGGCCGCCGGAACTCAGAAGAAGACGGTGAAAAAAGTAGCAAAGTCAGTGGACGGCTCAGCTAAAAAGACCGCCTCGGTCCAAAAAACGGCCGACAAGAAAAAGAAGAAGGCACCCGCGGCTAAGGCGCAGACAGCAGCTGGCAAGCCGAAAAAGACTGTTGCAGCGGCAGCCGTCGACAAGAAGAGCCCTAAGGTAGCGAAGTCGCCTTCCAAAGCGAAGAAAACCGCCAAATCGCCTACGAAGAAACCGAAAGCACCCAAACCGAAGACGGTGAAAGCGGCGGCGGCTCCGAAAAAGGCTGCGTCCCCGAAGAAGAAGAAATAAATGGGGCACGTGTCTACGTTCCCGAAAGGGAAATTCGTCGAATGAATAATCGGCCCTTGTCAGGGCCTCCAATTATTTTGTCGAATAGAGTTATGAGCCTAAGGAGGAATCTGAGATAATCGAACGCGTCGAGAATATAAAGAAACAATTATATACGTCGAACAGTTGTTGTTCATCGATCGTTTTTAATTTCGCTTCATAAATTGTACGCTACGGCATTAATTATCGTTGATCAAGTATGCCAGACTGATATTTGTCCATTGAGCTCGATCGCATCTGAGCTGTATACGACGGGGCTAAGTGATGGAATGAAAAAAAAAAACGATAATTTTTTCTCTAAGGCGTAGATTTTCTCGTAGACGATGCAACGATTTAATGGTCTCCTCTAGGTCT
Organism: Propylea japonica; assembly: GCA_013421045.1. Classification (NCBI taxonomy): domain Eukaryota; kingdom Metazoa; phylum Arthropoda; class Insecta; order Coleoptera; family Coccinellidae; genus Propylea; species Propylea japonica. Next base: position 12,511,742 of record CM024243.1, on the reverse strand, counting down.
CTAGTCTTAGTTTTACTAGTGGTTTGTATTTGATTCGCGTCGAGTCCAGATCTACGGATCGTTGTTTCCGCAATGGAAAATTGAGCCCTCGCGGTCTGTTCGGACAATTTCTCCGTTTTCCGAACGTACGGTCATCTTACGCACGCGCTTCGAGCGGTGTCCTCCCCCCCTCTTCTCGGTTCTGATTGGCTGCGAAACGAGTACTTAGGTCGTGCTCGAGGGAAAAAGTTTGCATTCGTTGTTCGCAAGTAACGAGAATAAACTATCTGTAGAATCATGTCTGGTCGCGGTAAAGGTGGCAAAGTCAAGGGAAAGGCGAAGTCTCGCTCCAACAGGGCAGGATTACAATTTCCAGTCGGTCGTATCCATCGTTTGTTGCGTAAAGGAAACTACGCAGAGCGCGTAGGTGCCGGTGCTCCAGTTTACCTCGCAGCCGTCATGGAATACTTGGCCGCCGAAGTATTGGAATTGGCAGGTAACGCCGCCAGAGACAACAAGAAGACCAGAATAATTCCGCGTCATCTTCAGCTGGCTATCAGGAACGACGAAGAGTTGAACAAACTGCTTTCCGGAGTGACCATCGCTCAAGGAGGTGTCCTTCCCAATATCCAAGCGGTGCTCTTGCCCAAAAAGACCGAGAAGAAATCGTAAATCGACCACTACCAAAAAGACGACGATGGGTGATCCCTATGGAGAAATGCCTGCGTTAAAAGGGCCCTTTTCAGGGCCACAAAATCTGTGAATCGAAAGAGTTGATCAGCCTGTAGAGCACTTTCATTTCACGATCGATGATTATAATTTTATCGTAACCGTCCGTTATTTTATTTGCTTTTGAATAAATTCATCTATCGTCGGATATAAAAAGTTAGGAATCGTCAGAGGAGATAATAGCCTATGAGTTTCGCTTTTTTCGTAATTTTTCCGAGTGACACACTGAAGTTCTCATTTTGGCATCGTGATGTTCCGAAATACGGATGAAAACGATCAATAATTGTAGTAAAGTAGGTTGTTTAATTAATTTCGACTCAATAGGCTGTTATCGGACATCGATGGAAACGCGAATGCTCGGGAAGATAAAATGAACAGTGCGACTTGTATTAGGCCAATTTCTCGTTTGATCCACCTACGCTTTCGACCTACCTATTAACAATTTTTCGTATCTTCGGTAAATTCATAAACGGCAGACGGTGGCTTAATTTATTAACAAACTTGAGAAACTAATTGATGATACTACTTCGAATAACGCTTACCGTGAAAAGAGGATTGGAATATCAATATATTCGTTTGAGCAATAATTGTGATTATGAATCGATTAAACAATGACAATGAATTCAAAACAACGCTAACGCTTTTACAGAATGAATAAGGTGATTGAAATTTGTGGTCCTGAAAAGGACCGATTATTGTTAACGATGGAAAATCGTATAGATTAACCTCCGAAACCGTACAGTGTGCGACCTTGACGTTTCAAGGCGTACACGACGTCCATGGCGGTGACGGTTTTCCTCTTGGCGTGTTCGGTGTAGGTGACTGCGTCCCTGATGACGTTCTCGAGGAACACCTTCAGCACTCCACGGGTCTCTTCGTAAATCAGACCGGAAATACGTTTGACACCGCCTCGTCGTGCCAATCTTCTGATGGCGGGCTTGGTGATACCCTGAATGTTATCGCGAAGGACCTTCCTGTGCCTCTTGGCGCCGCCTTTACCCAGTCCTTTGCCACCCTTGCCTCTGCCTGTCATCTTCGGTCGTCTATATGTACGGAAAATTCAAATATGACGGCGAAATTTCGCGGTCGCCCTATTTATAATCTTTCCCTATCCCCACCGGCTACATACAGAGTCGGCGCGAACCAATGGCATTGCAGAGGCGGATCGAAATCCGCGCGTAAGGTATTAAATAGGCCCGGTTGCGTTGCATCGCTTCATTTACAAATACGTACAGTACACGTTGTCGGTGTAGAAGAAACGAAAGATGGCTCGTACCAAGCAGACCGCAAGGAAGTCTACCGGAGGAAAGGCGCCTCGTAAACAGCTGGCCACGAAGGCTGCACGCAAGAGCGCACCGGCTACAGGCGGCGTCAAGAAACCTCACCGTTATCGTCCCGGTACCGTCGCCCTTAGGGAGATCCGTCGTTATCAGAAGAGCACCGAACTGCTGATCCGCAAACTTCCCTTCCAGAGGTTGGTGCGCGAAATTGCACAAGATTTCAAGACCGATCTCCGTTTCCAGAGCTCGGCCGTGATGGCGCTTCAAGAAGCTAGCGAGGCCTATCTCGTCGGTCTCTTCGAAGACACCAACCTGTGCGCCATCCACGCCAAACGAGTGACCATCATGCCTAAGGACATCCAATTGGCCAGACGTATCAGAGGTGAACGCGCTTAAGAAACACGACGCCATCCGACATGGAATGATAGCAATGCGAATTATTATCGTCCAGATCGAAAAAAAAACGGTTCTTTTCAGAACCACAAAACTAAATATCATATTCTTCCTAAATAAGCATTTAGTTGTTACCGAAAAAATAAAGGGGCTTTTTTTTTTTGTAACACGTGACGAATCGATGGACGTCGCGTCGTTAGAATTTACGATCGCCCGAATTCACAATCCCCCCCTTATTCATTGATTTAGGTTATCGTTAGTTTCAACTGCATTTTTAATGGTTGTACTATACCTGAAATTCCGTTCTACCATTCCATCTTACTGCTATCACGATGGTAAACAGTTAGGGAACGAGGTTCGCGGTTGAAAAATTGCGAACCGCATAGAGTCCGACATAGGACGTGGGTTATGCAGTTCGTGGCGATATACTCGTGAGGAGAGCGGATCGCGACAATATCGCTGTGAACGAGCGCTCAAATGCACCTACTCAGGTGTTTTCTTCAATATTTTCGTCCGAATTTACTCTGATCGGACGAAACGATCGTCTTTGCATAAAATCACGATCATTCCCAACGATTGTTAACGATGTTGTCAGTTTATCATCACGTAATTATATTATGCGAATTTGATCATCGGAACCTACGTACTACCGTTATACACACAGCGATAGCAACACTGAAATCTGGGTAACCTACGAACCGCTCTACTCACAGCGATATCGTCGCGATCAGCTCTCCTTGCGAGTATATCGCCACGAACTGCATAACCCACGTCCTATGTCGTGCTCCATGCGGTTCGCAATTTTTCATGGTTTTGTGTACAGGGTGGGCATATTTCGATGTTTTAGCACTACAACTTTTAAACCAGAGGAGATAGACAAAATCTGATACCCACTTCTCGATCTCTTTTTCTTAGAAACTAACAACAGTAGTATTCATTTTTGGCTACCTTTTTTTGTTTTCGAGGAATAAGCGAAAATTGGAAAAGTGGCAATATCGAAAAAAATTCATATCTCCGCTAATACTCACGATAGAACTCTGAAATTAAAACATTATACAGGCACTTTTTTACGTAGAATCCAGTGGCGTACTCGCCTTTTTTGCACCATTTCTAATTACGGAGCTATGACTCAAAGTTATGTTTTTTAAATGGAAAAACTAGATTTTTGTGGCATTTTCTGAAAGCTTAATTTTTTCTGATTTCAAAAATATATAACATTGTATGGTTTGTATCAATATGAGTATAGAAAATGGTCAAAAACCTATTTTCATTTGAGTCTCAATATTTTCTATGGTTGACGAGCACAGAAAAATGGAGCTTCCTATAACAAGAGCAGTCTCCTTCCGTCAATTTCATTATTTCTATGCTTTCAACTAATTTCTACGAAAAATTCGAACATGGATATATTTCATAAAAACTTATATCTTGAAATGGATTTGGAAATAACAAAAAGATCCACATGATCCTCCGTTTCAATCGATATACTTAGTTATAATGAGATGGATGCAAGAGAATATTTTTATTGCACTCCAGAATAAATACGCACAAGTGCTTAGTAGTCTATTTCAAATTGCATATGAAATAACGCATATAAAGATATGATTGAAGTTATCAATTCAATCAGAAAAGTAATAAAGGAAAAATATTTTTCAATACCTAATAGTGATTACCTACTATAAAAGGTCAGTAGGTTATAACTAAGATGTCTTATTTCAGACATCTTAGTTATAACTTAGAATGAGGTATCAAGTTTCACAGCAGTTCATCTTGGAGAAATTGAGTAAAGAGCATAGAAATGGAAAGAATACTGGAAAGATATTGTGGTTTTTATACGATGCTAAATTTTTCTGTGCTCATCAACAGTTGAAACCATAGAAAATATTGAGACTCAGATGAAAATAGGTTTTTGATCATTTTCTATACTCATATTGATACAAACCATATAATGTTATATATTTTTGAAATCAGAAAAAATTAAGCTTTCAGAAAATACCACAAAAATCTAGTATTTCCATTTGAAAAACATAACTTTGGGTCATAGCTCCGTAATTAGAAATGGTGCAAAAAAGGCGAGTACGCCACTGGATTCTACGTAAAAAAGTGCCTGTATAATGTTTTAATTTCAGAGCTCTATCATCAGTATTAGCGGAGATATGAATTTTTTTCGATATTGCCACTTTTCCAATTTTCGCTTATTCCTCGAAAACAAAAAAAGGTAGCCAAAAATGAATACTCCTCTCGTTAGTTTCTCAGAAAAAGAGATCGAGAAGTGGGTATCAGATTTTGTCTATTTCCTCTGGTTTAAAAGTTGTAGTGCTAAAACATCGAAATATGCCCACCCTGTACACTATGACACCAAAATTTTGCATGAACTTTCAGCTTATCAATTTTCTTACATAAAATGAATTTCGTCGAATCGGATGTATTTTATTTTCAAACATGAAGTTTCTTCGAAGAAAAAATTTCGTTAAATTAGACAATCTGAACGTCATTGTGTTCTTTGAGAATTGAGGTTTTTGTTCTAGGAACGATAAATTCAAAAAGATGAATCAAACAGTACGTGAGATCTGTCAAGGTGGTTTAGATGTCAGGAATGCTTCGTGATTGAAGGAATTTGCATTTATTGATCTGTTTAAAAAGGTAGATCTTTTTAAAAAGGCGAATCTACTTAAAAAGGAAGATCTATTGGTAAAACTAGTTATACTGCTGAAACTAAATAATTCGAAAAAATATATATAAAATTTTCGGGTCACAGTTTCCGTTACCGCACTCCTCCGACACTGGTCTACCGATTTTCACCTAATATTAAATGCGTGTTCAGTAGGTCTGAGAATCGGCTACAATCAATATTGTCGATGCCCCTAAATGATAAGGCTTGTTCACTTCGCTCCTGAATTTTTTTTTTATTTTTGGACGTTATTTTTTTTTATAATATGGCATTTCAAAGTACATCCGATCATAAATTTTCACTTTTTTTTTAACCAATCCCAATTTTTTTTAACGGCCATTTCAATAAATTCATCATTTTTCATCGATAACTGATCGATTATAGTGTTTTTTCACATCGTTTCATTATCGTAATCTTGTAGTGAAACGGTCAAGTCAACCTTCATTCGACAATTCGGACGAGAAAGTTTCAGTAATTCGCGAACCGCCTAGCCTAACCCAGCTTCCAGATTATGTGCGAGATAGGGTTACGCAGTTCGTGTCAGATAGGGCTACGCGGTTCGCACTAAACACGACGCACTGCGCGACGACTTTACTGTAAGGAGAGAACGATCGAACGACAAGGTCATTTTTCTTCACACTCGTCAGAAATAATCGAGATCGTAATATGCAAAATTTGTTATTTCGTCCGGGGGCGGAATATTCGAAAAAAAAATTAAATTCGACCGATTCGAAGATATTTAACCGATCTCTCGAACGTAAAAAATCAAACTGGCACATAAATAACGATCGAAATACGTAATCCGGTACAACCGTTCGAAAAAAAAAACGGGTTTTCACGCGAAATTTTTTTTCTTCAGAATAAATTCGAAAAAAAAAAGTTCTATCGGTTCGACGATCTTCAATCGATCACCGAAACGCCCCTATAATCATCAAAAATCTACCGTCATCCTTCATAAAAAAAAAACGGAGATTTTCTAAAAGGTCCACGCTGAGCTCACGTTCGCTGTTAAGAGTTAGACAGATTTCGATTTTCGTTCGCTGTCACGACAGCTCCACCGATGACCGAGCGCTCGAAGGCATTATGCTGTTCGGGACCGAATCCGGTGAAATGAGCGTTTCCAGAAAATTTGCATTTTCCATTTTTTTTCCGATCTCCCTTCAGTTACGACGATTTGTACCTTAGATTGCAGTCGATCTATTGCTATAAACATTTTTTGATTCAATATATATAGTGGTTCTGAAAAGAACCGTTTTTTTTTTGCGGAAATTGATGAAGATTTCGATCGACCACCTCCGATTTCCACCTTACTTCGAACTGGTGTACTTGGTGACCGCTTTCGTTCCTTCGCTGACGGCGTGCTTAGCCAACTCGCCGGGCAACAGGAGACGTACGGCCGTCTGGATTTCTCTGCTGGTGATCGTTGATCGTTTGTTGTAGTGGGCCAATCTGCTAGCCTCGGCTGCGATACGTTCGAAGATGTCGTTCACGAAACTGTTCATGATGCTCATCGCCTTCGAAGAGATACCGGTGTCGGGATGGACCTGCTTCAGCACTTTGTAGATGTAGATAGCGTAGCTTTCCTTCCTCTTGCGTTTCTTCTTCTTATCGGTTTTCGAAATGTTTTTTTGGGCTTTACCGGCCTTCTTGGCGGCCTTACCGCTGGTTTTCGGTGGCATGACGATGTCGGTTAGGAGCTTCTTCTCTCGACGGCGTACGAGTCGGAAATAAATTCGGAAAAAAAAAAAAAAAAACTCACAAGCTTTGCAGCGTTTTATTTTTAATTTTCTAAACTATATATACAGACATATTTACAAGGGGAAATATACAAGATATACAGGATTATATTATTATTTGTGATCAGTTCCTGATCTTACAGATCGTACCTGAAGTTATAATTATTTTATTTACAGTGATCGTAATTTGGTCTTGTTATAATTTTTGCTAGAGTTATGTTGCTCAAAAAAAAACTCACATCGTCTCAGGTGGTATAAGGGAAAGTGATGGTGTCATCTTCACATTAGAAGATGATGTATTAATTTATGTTTTATTTTAATATTTGTGTTTACAACTGACGTTGTTCCTAAGTGTTTGGTTTTCTCAAGTTTGTTTTTGGTGGTCATGAAGAATTTTTCCGTTTCGTTTTTGATTTTATTTTTAATCATGTCTATGTTTTGATGTAGGTGTTTGATTTTTGTGTGTTTATTTTTGTTTCGGATGATTCTCAGGAATTTGTTTTGTAATATTTGTATTTTTCTAATATTTGCATCGGAGGTGCTGCTCCAGATCGGATTAGCGTACATGAATGCTGGTCTTATGCCTTGTTTGTATATTCTTAGTTTTGATGTTTGACTTAGTTTGCTATTTTTGTTCAACAGTGGGTACATATTACGTAGAATTATGTTGCCGGTTTTCAATATGTTTTGTATGTGTGTGTTATATGTTAGTTTAGTGTCTAGGGTGAGTCCTAGATATTTCACGGTGTTTTGTTTTTTTATGATTTGATTGTTGAAGGTGATGTCTTTTGTTAATGTTGGTAATTTTCTTTTTGTGGTGAAGTGAATGAGCGTTGTTTTGTTTGCATTTATTTTAATTTTCCATTTCTGGTAATATTTTTCCAGGTCGTTTATGTGTTCTTGAATGTACTTATTTGCTTGGTTTGGATTAAGTGATTCGGAAATTATGGCTGTGTCATCGGCGAAAATTTTTAGTTTTGTTCTTGGCGATTTCGGTATGTCATTTATGTAGTAGTTAAAGAGTGAAGGAGATAGGAGGCCCCCTTGGGGCACACCTGCTGTTATTTTGTGTTTATTTGAAAGGGTTTTTCCCACTCTGACTTGAAAGGTTCGATTACTTAGGTAAGATTGTATTATTTTAATTAGGTATGGTGGGAGGTTGGAATTTATCAATTTGAATATTAAGCCCTCGTGCCAAACTGTGTCAAAAGCTTTTTCTATGTCTAGATTGAGCATCGCGGTGATTTTATTGTAGTTGTAGTTTTTGGTAATTTGGTCGGTAATTGTGGCTAGTTGTAGTGTCGTGCTATGTGCTGCTCTGAATCCGAACTGCTCTTCTACAATTTGATCTTCGAACTTTTTCAGTCTGTTCAGTATTAATTTTTCTAAAACTTTTGACATAGTTGGTAGTAGGGTAATTGGTCTGTAGTTGACGGCGAATGTTTTATTCTTATTAGGTTTCGGGAATGATAGAACTAAGCCATTTTTCCAGTCGTTTGGGAAGTAATTTTGTTTTAGGCAATTGTTAAATATGTGGTAGAGTTGTACTATTGCTTTTCTAGGAAGGTTTTTTAAGGTTTTATTGTTGATTTTGTCTTCACCTGGAGCTTTTTTGTTTCTAAGTTGCTTAATAATTTGTTTTATTTCTTGAGGTGAAGTCAGGTTTTCATTCGGTATAGTGTATGTGTGTTCTACGAAGTTTTTTACTACATGATTTACTTCATTTTTTGTTTCGCGATTTGACATGTCACGAGTGGAATTGTGGATTTTATAGTAGGACTCAGCCAGGTGTTCTGCTTTAGCTTCGTCGTCGAATATTAGTCCTTGGGGGCCATGTAGTGTTGCGATTTCATTGGCGTTATTATTTTTTCTGAATGAACGAGCAATTCGCCACATATCATTTGTGTTTGTTAAGTTTTCAGTAAAATGTTCCCATTGTTGTGTTTTTAATGAATTTATGGTGGCTTTGACAAGGCCCACAGCATTCTTGTACTGCTCTTTTAGTTCTACGCTGAAGTTTTGTTGGAGTCTTTTCCTAAGTTTGTTTTTGTTTCTAATTAAGTCATGAATGTGTGGAGGTATTTCTAGGTGATTAGCTTCTGGGTTACTTGATTTTTTGGTTGTTAAAAAGAGGCAGTGTTTTATAAGTTTGGTTATTTTTTGGATGCATTTATTTATGTCATCCGGTGTTTTAAGTTCTGATTCAATAACTAATTTTTGGTTCATAAGCTGTTTGAAAAGACTCCAATTTGTGGAGTAGGAGGCTCTCGGTTTTGGGGGTCTAGTTGGGTTTACTCTTGGTACTGTTGTGAGTACCGGAAAGTGGTCTGAGTCTAGGGCTTGTATGGTAAAAGGTTGGAATATTTGGATGTTTTTGGTTATAAACAGGTCTATTGTTGACGGGCTCGCCTGATGGGCTGGGTAGTAGGTGAAGGAGTTGGTTGGGAAGTTTATGGTGGCTGTAGATCTATTTAGGTATTTGGTGAGGATCGTGCCGTTTCTGTTTGCCGAGGTGCAGTTCCAGGAGGTGTGCCTGCAATTGAAATCGCCCGCTATTATCACCTTGTCCCCGAGGCACAGCAGGTGGTCGAGGTCTTTTGTGTCTAGGGGACTTTGGTGCCCGTTATATATATTTACAATTGTTATCTCGTCCAGCCTAATTGCTTGTGATTCACAGTTTGTTGTGTTTGTTGGTATTTCGACTGGTTTTAGGTGCTTTTTATAATACATAATTAACCCTCCGTTTGTTGTATTGGGTTTATTTATGTAGTAATAATTTGGTATTTTTGGCGGTTTCTTTTTGTTTAATCTTGATTCTTGAATGCATATAATTTCTATTTTGGTTTCGCGAGTCAGAATTTCAAGTTCGTTAATATTGTTTATTAGGCTATTTGCGTTCCATGTTATTATATTAATATCGCGTTTGGGGGCTTTAGAAACCATACTTTTCCGCGAGTTCTTGAATTATTATTATCCTGTTTAAGGGACTGGAGCAAGTTTTAAATTTGGTTTTCATTTCTCTTACTAGCTCTATTAGTTGCCTTAGGTTACATATTGAGTTGAGTTCTTTTATTTCATTTAAAAGTGTTTGGAAATCGTCCGTACTTTCTGGTTCTGAGGCTATCTGGGGTTCTGATGTTATTGCATTTGAAAAGGATTTATTTTTGGAAACTGTATTGAATGGTTTGAGGTGTGGAAATTCTTTAACTGCATTTAAGTCGGGTACTTTTGATTCTACAATTGCCTGAGACGATTTGGGTTTATTTTGTTCAACATACCTGATCATTGCAGGGCATTTGGAGAAGTTTGCTGTGTGTGGGCCGCCACAGTTTACACATTGAAGATCGTCACTATTTCTGTTCTTAATTGGGCACTCACTGGTTAAATGCGATTTCGCGCACTTCACACATTTCGGAGATCTGTTGCAATTGCTGGAACCATGGCCGAATTGTTGACATCTATGGCACTGCGTTACAGGTGATTTCCTGGAGTACTGCTGCCATTGGACTTGTACGTGGTCTATCTCTTGAATTTTTTTGAGATCTTTGATCTCATATGATTTCGGTACATTTATAAGGAAGGACCTGGAATTGGCATTCCTACCCTTCATTTTAGTGCATTGCACGTCGTTGTTTTTGAGAGTTCCATCTTTTGTGATTTCGTTGATTATATCTTCTTCTGTCATAAAGCAGGCTGCTTTTATAACCATTTTCTTCCTCAATTTGTCCTTCGGTGTATATGTGTAGAATTCAATATTTTCTGCCTTTAAACTTTGTATTAGTTTGTTGTAGTCACTGACATCCATAGTTGTAACTTTTATGTCTTCTTTGTTGTACTTTATTATGTATCTGCTGTTCAGGATCGATTTCAGTTTTTGATGGAATTGGGTGTAGGATCCGATTCTTTGAGTGATTGTAATGGGTGGGCATTTCTTCAGTCCACTGCTGTTGGATTGGTTATTAATTGGTCCAACTTCACTTGGTGTTTCAATGTCCATTTCTACATCCCTTTCCAGGACGCCGAATGAATTTGTTATTTTGGTGGGTGCTTCGGTTGGTGGTGTGACACGGGATGTTTTCCTAGGAGGATTAAACTCCAGGTCGTCGTAGACGTATGATGTGGAAGCCATCACGTAGGGTAAGATGCCGTTTTTTTCGCTTATTCGCTTTAAGCGATCGGTAAAGCTTTTTGCGAGGATTCCTCCTCTGTTTGTGTGTGCTTTCCTCACGTTTGAAGCTATTTTGGTACGGTGATACTTTTTGCGGTGTCGTTGCTCTTTGCTCGACGGTGTCTCGGTGACCAATTCGGAAACCCGTCGAACCTCGAATTTAAATGGCCGTCCTGTCACGAACGAGGCTCCGCCTCCTCGAACCGCTCGCTCGGTTCTCGCCTCCTCGTCCGAGTAACTCATCTAGCCCTTGCGTCGGTATATCCTCACGATCCGATTCATATATATATATATATGGATGGATGGACGGACGGACGGCTTCTCGTACCTACGTCTTCTTCCTCCTCATCACCATACGCGGCGGACGAACGTAGCCTCCTGCCGATCGATCGATCGAACGAACGAACGAACTAACTAACTTTTATATTTGAATAAGGCTGTTTGACTGAGCGCCTTCTCGACATCAAGTTAGTTGATCGATTGTTGCTTTTTGTTTTTATATTTATATACAATATTTTTTTTCCTGGAACAAAATCGGCCGTGTTTGTCCGTTAAGCAGAAGAGCGAGGAAAAGAAAAAAATTCACTCGATATTCCGATATCCGTATCTACGGAGAGGCGTGCGATGCAATGTGACCTTTTCGAACTGAAATGGCCGAAATAGGTAAATGTAGACTTGAAAAAGTCGAAATCGTACATAACGATCGTTAGAAACTTCGACAGCAGCGCGATAACTTATCATAGCGATATGGTGAGGCGTATCGGTGAACGGATGGAAGTATTGTTAACTGGCGTTATTTGTGCTGTTATAATGAGAGCGATTCGATTTCGACAGGGTCTCCTTCAACTGGAACTTTGTGTATTTCAACGATTCGACGCGAATATCGGCAGATATCACGGTGAAATTAGCCCCAACGTGACGCTTAAATTTGCTACAGCCACGACAAGGAACATGGTATGTCTGTTTCGCGACGTGTTGACGCGACCGGTGACAATTCAACGGACCGTCCGATTAGAAGATCGTCATCCGGAAACATCGCTTTTCGAGACTGAGTGCGCACCGTATACCTGACGCAGCGAATGGACCGACGTACGTAACAAAATTTGCGAACCCGGTTAAAGGCGATATCCGGACATCTCGGAAACATCGGCGCTCTTCGGCGTTCTAACGCAACCGAACTGTTTCTGTTCGCTTGCCGATTACTTCATAACCCTGACGAAAGGATCGCGTCGCGACCGTTCTGGCATTCGAAAAATTTCCGCTTTGAAATTGGTCGCGAACGTACGGACGGACGCAGACTTGGAGTATCCACGTTCGGTTGAAGGGATAAATCTTCAAAATTCCGTCTACTTCCGTGATTAACATATCGTCGGAAAGGATTTTCGTCCGACTTTTATTATTAATATTATTAATATTATCGTCAGCTGACCAGAAAAAGTATCAATCATGTCATCGTCCGAGACGGAGGTCCAACAGACTGCAGCGTCCGCACCGACCGGAGGAAAGGCGCAGAAAAAGAACGAGAAGAAATCGTCCACCGCGACGAAGCAGTCGAAACCGAGCCATCCTCCGACTTCCGACATGGTCAACAACGCAATCAAGGGTCTGAAGGAGAGGAGCGGTTCCTCGTTGCAGGCGATCAAGAAATACATCGCCGCCAATTACAAGGTTGACACGGAGAAATTGGCGCCTTTCATAAAGAAATATCTGAAATCGGCCGTACAGTCGGGATCTCTGGTCCAGACCAAGGGAAAGGGTGCATCCGGCTCGTTCAAACTGGCCGCGGCTGGTTCGGCCGCCGGAACTCAGAAGAAGACGGTGAAAAAAGTAGCAAAGTCAGTGGACGGCTCAGCTAAAAAGACCGCCTCGGTCCAAAAAACGGCCGACAAGAAAAAGAAGAAGGCACCCGCGGCTAAGGCGCAGACAGCAGCTGGCAAGCCGAAAAAGACTGTTGCAGCGGCAGCCGTCGACAAGAAGAGCCCTAAGGTAGCGAAGTCGCCTTCCAAAGCGAAGAAAACCGCCAAATCGCCTACGAAGAAACCGAAAGCACCCAAACCGAAGACGGTGAAAGCGGCGGCGGCTCCGAAAAAGGCTGCGTCCCCGAAGAAGAAGAAATAAATGGGGCACGTGTCTACGTTCCCGAAAGGGAAATTCGTCGAATGAATAATCGGCCCTTGTCAGGGCCTCCAATTATTTTGTCGAATAGAGTTATGAGCCTAAGGAGGAATCTGAGATAATCGAACGCGTCGAGAATATAAAGAAACAATTATATACGTCGAACAGTTGTTGTTCATCGATCGTTTTTAATTTCGCTTCATAAATTGTACGCTACGGCATTAATTATCGTTGATCAAGTATGCCAGACTGATATTTGTCCATTGAGCTCGATCGCATCTGAGCTGTATACGACGGGGCTAAGTGATGGAATGAAAAAAAAAAACGATAATTTTTTCTCTAAGGCGTAGATTTTCTCGTAGACGATGCAACGATTTAATGGTCTCCTCTAGGTCTCTAGTCTTAGTTTTACTAGTGGTTTGTATTTGATTCGCGTCGAGTCCAGATCTACGGATCGTTGTTTCCGCAATGGAAAATTGAGCCCTCGCGGTCTGTTCGGACAATTTCTCCGTTTTCCGAACGTACGGTCATCTTACGCACGCGCTTCGAGCGGTGTCCTCCCCCCCTCTTCTCGGTTCTGATTGGCTGCGAAACGAGTACTTAGGTCGTGCTCGAGGGAAAAAGTTTGCATTCGTTGTTCGCAAGTAACGAGAATAAACTATCTGTAGAATCATGTCTGGTCGCGGTAAAGGTGGCAAAGTCAAGGGAAAGGCGAAGTCTCGCTCCAACAGGGCAGGATTACAATTTCCAGTCGGTCGTATCCATCGTTTGTTGCGTAAAGGAAACTACGCAGAGCGCGTAGGTGCCGGTGCTCCAGTTTACCTCGCAGCCGTCATGGAATACTTGGCCGCCGAAGTATTGGAATTGGCAGGTAACGCCGCCAGAGACAACAAGAAGACCAGAATAATTCCGCGTCATCTTCAGCTGGCTATCAGGAACGACGAAGAGTTGAACAAACTGCTTTCCGGAGTGACCATCGCTCAAGGAGGTGTCCTTCCCAATATCCAAGCGGTGCTCTTGCCCAAAAAGACCGAGAAGAAATCGTAAATCGACCACTACCAAAAAGACGACGATGGGTGATCCCTATGGAGAAATGCCTGCGTTAAAAGGGCCCTTTTCAGGGCCACAAAATCTGTGAATCGAAAGAGTTGATCAGCCTGTAGAGCACTTTCATTTCACGATCGATGATTATAATTTTATCGTAACCGTCCGTTATTTTATTTGCTTTTGAATAAATTCATCTATCGTCGGATATAAAAAGTTAGGAATCGTCAGAGGAGATAATAGCCTATGAGTTTCGCTTTTTTCGTAATTTTTCCGAGTGACACACTGAAGTTCTCATTTTGGCATCGTGATGTTCCGAAATACGGATGAAAACGATCAATAATTGTAGTAAAGTAGGTTGTTTAATTAATTTCGACTCAATAGGCTGTTATCGGACATCGATGGAAACGCGAATGCTCGGGAAGATAAAATGAACAGTGCGACTTGTATTAGGCCAATTTCTCGTTTGATCCACCTACGCTTTCGACCTACCTATTAACAATTTTTCGTATCTTCGGTAAATTCATAAACGGCAGACGGTGGCTTAATTTATTAACAAACTTGAGAAACTAATTGATGATACTACTTCGAATAACGCTTACCGTGAAAAGAGGATTGGAATATCAATATATTCGTTTGAGCAATAATTGTGATTATGAATCGATTAAACAATGACAATGAATTCAAAACAACGCTAACGCTTTTACAGAATGAATAAGGTGATTGAAATTTGTGGTCCTGAAAAGGACCGATTATTGTTAACGATGGAAAATCGTATAGATTAACCTCCGAAACCGTACAGTGTGCGACCTTGACGTTTCAAGGCGTACACGACGTCCATGGCGGTGACGGTTTTCCTCTTGGCGTGTTCGGTGTAGGTGACTGCGTCCCTGATGACGTTCTCGAGGAACACCTTCAGCACTCCACGGGTCTCTTCGTAAATCAGACCGGAAATACGTTTGACACCGCCTCGTCGTGCCAATCTTCTGATGGCGGGCTTGGTGATACCCTGAATGTTATCGCGAAGGACCTTCCTGTGCCTCTTGGCGCCGCCTTTACCCAGTCCTTTGCCACCCTTGCCTCTGCCTGTCATCTTCGGTCGTCTATATGTACGGAAAATTCAAATATGACGGCGAAATTTCGCGGTCGCCCTATTTATAATCTTTCCCTATCCCCACCGGCTACATACAGAGTCGGCGCGAACCAATGGCATTGCAGAGGCGGATCGAAATCCGCGCGTAAGGTATTAAATAGGCCCGGTTGCGTTGCATCGCTTCATTTACAAATACGTACAGTACACGTTGTCGGTGTAGAAGAAACGAAAGATGGCTCGTACCAAGCAGACCGCAAGGAAGTCTACCGGAGGAAAGGCGCCTCGTAAACAGCTGGCCACGAAGGCTGCACGCAAGAGCGCACCGGCTACAGGCGGCGTCAAGAAACCTCACCGTTATCGTCCCGGTACCGTCGCCCTTAGGGAGATCCGTCGTTATCAGAAGAGCACCGAACTGCTGATCCGCAAACTTCCCTTCCAGAGGTTGGTGCGCGAAATTGCACAAGATTTCAAGACCGATCTCCGTTTCCAGAGCTCGGCCGTGATGGCGCTTCAAGAAGCTAGCGAGGCCTATCTCGTCGGTCTCTTCGAAGACACCAACCTGTGCGCCATCCACGCCAAACGAGTGACCATCATGCCTAAGGACATCCAATTGGCCAGACGTATCAGAGGTGAACGCGCTTAAGAAACACGACGCCATCCGACATGGAATGATAGCAATGCGAATTATTATCGTCCAGATCGAAAAAAAAACGGTTCTTTTCAGAACCACAAAACTAAATATCATATTCTTCCTAAATAAGCATTTAGTTGTTACCGAAAAAATAAAGGGGCTTTTTTTTTTTGTAACACGTGACGAATCGATGGACGTCGCGTCGTTAGAATTTACGATCGCCCGAATTCACAATCCCCCCCTTATTCATTGATTTAGGTTATCGTTAGTTTCAACTGCATTTTTAATGGTTGTACTATACCTGAAATTCCGTTCTACCATTCCATCTTACTGCTATCACGATGGTAAACAGTTAGGGAACGAGGTTCGCGGTTGAAAAATTGCGAACCGCATAGAGTCCGACATAGGACGTGGGTTATGCAGTTCGTGGCGATATACTCGTGAGGAGAGCGGATCGCGACAATATCGCTGTGAACGAGCGCTCAAATGCACCTACTCAGGTGTTTTCTTCAATATTTTCGTCCGAATTTACTCTGATCGGACGAAACGATCGTCTTTGCATAAAATCACGATCATTCCCAACGATTGTTAACGATGTTGTCAGTTTATCATCACGTAATTATATTATGCGAATTTGATCATCGGAACCTACGTACTACCGTTATACACACAGCGATAGCAACACTGAAATCTGGGTAACCTACGAACCGCTCTACTCACAGCGATATCGTCGCGATCAGCTCTCCTTGCGAGTATATCGCCACGAACTGCATAACCCACGTCCTATGTCGTGCTCCATGCGGTTCGCAATTTTTCATGGTTTTGTGTACAGGGTGGGCATATTTCGATGTTTTAGCACTACAACTTTTAAACCAGAGGAGATAGACAAAATCTGATACCCACTTCTCGATCTCTTTTTCTTAGAAACTAACAACAGTAGTATTCATTTTTGGCTACCTTTTTTGTTTTCGAGGAATAAGCGAAAATTGGAAAAGTGGCAATATCGAAAAAAATTCATATCTCCGCTAATACTCACGATAGAACTCTGAAATTAAAACATTATACAGGCACTTTTTTACGTAGAATCCAGTGGCGTACTCGCCTTTTTTGCACCATTTCTAATTACGGAGCTATGACTCAAAGTTATGTTTTTTAAATGGAAAAACTAGATTTTTGTGGCATTTTCTGAAAGCTTAATTTTTTCTGATTTCAAAAATATATAACATTGTATGGTTTGTATCAATATGAGTATAGAAAATGGTCAAAAACCTATTTTCATTTGAGTCTCAATATTTTCTATGGTTGACGAGCACAGAAAAATGGAGCTTCCTATAACAAGAGCAGTCTCCTTCCGTCAATTTCATTATTTCTATGCTTTCAACTAATTTCTACGAAAAATTCGAACATGGATATATTTCATAAAAACTTATATCTTGAAATGGATTTGGAAATAACAAAAAGATCCACATGATCCTCCGTTTCAATCGATATACTTAGTTATAATGAGATGGATGCAAGAGAATATTTTTATTGCACTCCAGAATAAATACGCACAAGTGCTTAGTAGTCTATTTCAAATTGCATATGAAATAACGCATATAAAGATATGATTGAAGTTATCAATTCAATCAGAAAAGTAATAAAGGAAAAATATTTTTCAATACCTAATAGTGATTACCTACTATAAAAGGTCAGTAGGTTATAACTAAGATGTCTTATTTCAGACATCTTAGTTATAACTTAGAATGAGGTATCAAGTTTCACAGCAGTTCATCTTGGAGAAATTGAGTAAAGAGCATAGAAATGGAAAGAATACTGGAAAGATATTGTGGTTTTTATACGATGCTAAATTTTTCTGTGCTCATCAACAGTTGAAACCATAGAAAATATTGAGACTCAGATGAAAATAGGTTTTTGATCATTTTCTATACTCATATTGATACAAACCATATAATGTTATATATTTTTGAAATCAGAAAAAATTAAGCTTTCAGAAAATACCACAAAAATCTAGTATTTCCATTTGAAAAACATAACTTTGGGTCATAGCTCCGTAATTAGAAATGGTGCAAAAAAGGCGAGTACGCCACTGGATTCTACGTAAAAAAGTGCCTGTATAATGTTTTAATTTCAGAGCTCTATCATCAGTATTAGCGGAGATATGAATTTTTTTCGATATTGCCACTTTTCCAATTTTCGCTTATTCCTCGAAAACAAAAAAAGGTAGCCAAAAATGAATACTCCTCTCGTTAGTTTCTCAGAAAAAGAGATCGAGAAGTGGGTATCAGATTTTGTCTATTTCCTCTGGTTTAAAAGTTGTAGTGCTAAAACATCGAAATATGCCCACCCTGTACACTATGACACCAAAATTTTGCATGAACTTTCAGCTTATCAATTTTCTTACATAAAATGAATTTCGTCGAATCGGATGTATTTTATTTTCAAACATGAAGTTTCTTCGAAGAAAAAATTTCGTTAAATTAGACAATCTGAACGTCATTGTGTTCTTTGAGAATTGAGGTTTTTGTTCTAGGAACGATAAATTCAAAAAGATGAATCAAACAGTACGTGAGATCTGTCAAGGTGGTTTAGATGTCAGGAATGCTTCGTGATTGAAGGAATTTGCATTTATTGATCTGTTTAAAAAGGTAGATCTTTTTAAAAAGGCGAATCTACTTAAAAAGGAAGATCTATTGGTAAAACTAGTTATACTGCTGAAACTAAATAATTCGAAAAAATATATATAAAATTTTCGGGTCACAGTTTCCGTTACCGCACTCCTCCGACACTGGTCTACCGATTTTCACCTAATATTAAATGCGTGTTCAGTAGGTCTGAGAATCGGCTACAATCAATATTGTCGATGCCCCTAAATGATAAGGCTTGTTCACTTCGCTCCTGAATTTTTTTTTTATTTTTGGACGTTATTTTTTTTTATAATATGGCATTTCAAAGTACATCCGATCATAAATTTTCACTTTTTTTTTAACCAATCCCAATTTTTTTTAACGGCCATTTCAATAAATTCATCATTTTTCATCGATAACTGATCGATTATAGTGTTTTTTCACATCGTTTCATTATCGTAATCTTGTAGTGAAACGGTCAAGTCAACCTTCATTCGACAATTCGGACGAGAAAGTTTCAGTAATTCGCGAACCGCCTAGCCTAACCCAGCTTCCAGATTATGTGCGAGATAGGGTTACGCAGTTCGTGTCAGATAGGGCTACGCGGTTCGCACTAAACACGACGCACTGCGCGACGACTTTACTGTAAGGAGAGAACGATCGAACGACAAGGTCATTTTTCTTCACACTCGTCAGAAATAATCGAGATCGTAATATGCAAAATTTGTTATTTCGTCCGGGGGCGGAATATTCGAAAAAAAAATTAAATTCGACCGATTCGAAGATATTTAACCGATCTCTCGAACGTAAAAAATCAAACTGGCACATAAATAACGATCGAAATACGTAATCCGGTACAACCGTTCGAAAAAAAAAACGGGTTTTCACGCGAAATTTTTTTTCTTCAGAATAAATTCGAAAAAAAAAAGTTCTATCGGTTCGACGATCTTCAATCGATCACCGAAACGCCCCTATAATCATCAAAAATCTACCGTCATCCTTCATAAAAAAAAAAACGGAGATTTTCTAAAAGGTCCACGCTGAGCTCACGTTCGCTGTTAAGAGTTAGACAGATTTCGATTTTCGTTCGCTGTCACGACAGCTCCACCGATGACCGAGCGCTCGAAGGCATTATGCTGTTCGGGACCGAATCCGGTGAAATGAGCGTTTCCAGAAAATTTGCATTTTCCATTTTTTTTCCGATCTCCCTTCAGTTACGACGATTTGTACCTTAGATTGCAGTCGATCTATTGCTATAAACATTTTTTGATTCAATATATATAGTGGTTCTGAAAAGAACCGTTTTTTTTTTGCGGAAATTGATGAAGATTTCGATCGACCACCTCCGATTTCCACCTTACTTCGAACTGGTGTACTTGGTGACCGCTTTCGTTCCTTCGCTGACGGCGTGCTTAGCCAACTCGCCGGGCAACAGGAGACGTACGGCCGTCTGGATTTCTCTGCTGGTGATCGTTGATCGTTTGTTGTAGTGGGCCAATCTGCTAGCCTCGGCTGCGATACGTTCGAAGATGTCGTTCACGAAACTGTTCATGATGCTCATCGCCTTCGAAGAGATACCGGTGTCGGGATGGACCTGCTTCAGCACTTTGTAGATGTAGATAGCGTAGCTTTCCTTCCTCTTGCGTTTCTTCTTCTTATCGGTTTTCGAAATGTTTTTTTGGGCTTTACCGGCCTTCTTGGCGGCCTTACCGCTGGTTTTCGGTGGCATGACGATGTCGGTTAGGAGCTTCTTCTCTCGACGGCGTACGAGTCGGAAATAAATTCGGAAACCCGTCGAACCTCGAATTTAAATGGCCGTCCTGTCACGAACGAGGCTCCGCCTCCTCGAACCGCTCGCTCGGTTCTCGCCTCCTCGTCCGAGTAACTCATCTAGCCCTTGCGTCGGTATATCCTCACGATCCGATTCATATATATATATATATGGATGGATGGACGGACGGACGGCTTCTCGTACCTACGTCTTCTTCCTCCTCATCACCATACGCGGCGGACGAACGTAGCCTCCTGCCGATCGATCGATCGAACGAACGAACGAACTAACTAACTTTTATATTTGAATAAGGCTGTTTGACTGAGCGCCTTCTCGACATCAAGTTAGTTGATCGATTGTTGCTTTTTGTTTTTATATTTATATACAATATTTTTTTTCCTGGAACAAAATCGGCCGTGTTTGTCCGTTAAGCAGAAGAGCGAGGAAAAGAAAAAAATTCACTCGATATTCCGATATCCGTATCTACGGAGAGGCGTGCGATGCAATGTGACCTTTTCGAACTGAAATGGCCGAAATAGGTAAATGTAGACTTGAAAAAGTCGAAATCGTACATAACGATCGTTAGAAACTTCGACAGCAGCGCGATAACTTATCATAGCGATATGGTGAGGCGTATCGGTGAACGGATGGAAGTATTGTTAACTGGCGTTATTTGTGCTGTTATAATGAGAGCGATTCGATTTCGACAGGGTCTCCTTCAACTGGAACTTTGTGTATTTCAACGATTCGACGCGAATATCGGCAGATATCACGGTGAAATTAGCCCCAACGTGACGCTTAAATTTGCTACAGCCACGACAAGGAACATGGTATGTCTGTTTCGCGACGTGTTGACGCGACCGGTGACAATTCAACGGACCGTCCGATTAGAAGATCGTCATCCGGAAACATCGCTTTTCGAGACTGAGTGCGCACCGTATACCTGACGCAGCGAATGGACCGACGTACGTAACAAAATTTGCGAACCCGGTTAAAGGCGATATCCGGACATCTCGGAAACATCGGCGCTCTTCGGCGTTCTAACGCAACCGAACTGTTTCTGTTCGCTTGCCGATTACTTCATAACCCTGACGAAAGGATCGCGTCGCGACCGTTCTGGCATTCGAAAAATTTCCGCTTTGAAATTGGTCGCGAACGTACGGACGGACGCAGACTTGGAGTATCCACGTTCGGTTGAAGGGATAAATCTTCAAAATTCCGTCTACTTCCGTGATTAACATATCGTCGGAAAGGATTTTCGTCCGACTTTTATTATTAATATTATTAATATTATCGTCAGCTGACCAGAAAAAGTATCAATCATGTCATCGTCCGAGACGGAGGTCCAACAGACTGCAGCGTCCGCACCGACCGGAGGAAAGGCGCAGAAAAAGAACGAGAAGAAATCGTCCACCGCGACGAAGCAGTCGAAACCGAGCCATCCTCCGACTTCCGACATGGTCAACAACGCAATCAAGGGTCTGAAGGAGAGGAGCGGTTCCTCGTTGCAGGCGATCAAGAAATACATCGCCGCCAATTACAAGGTTGACACGGAGAAATTGGCGCCTTTCATAAAGAAATATCTGAAATCGGCCGTACAGTCGGGATCTCTGGTCCAGACCAAGGGAAAGGGTGCATCCGGCTCGTTCAAACTGGCCGCGGCTGGTTCGGCCGCCGGAACTCAGAAGAAGACGGTGAAAAAAGTAGCAAAGTCAGTGGACGGCTCAGCTAAAAAGACCGCCTCGGTCCAAAAAACGGCCGACAAGAAAAAGAAGAAGGCACCCGCGGCTAAGGCGCAGACAGCAGCTGGCAAGCCGAAAAAGACTGTTGCAGCGGCAGCCGTCGACAAGAAGAGCCCTAAGGTAGCGAAGTCGCCTTCCAAAGCGAAGAAAACCGCCAAATCGCCTACGAAGAAACCGAAAGCACCCAAACCGAAGACGGTGAAAGCGGCGGCGGCTCCGAAAAAGGCTGCGTCCCCGAAGAAGAAGAAATAAATGGGGCACGTGTCTACGTTCCCGAAAGGGAAATTCGTCGAATGAATAATCGGCCCTTGTCAGGGCCTCCAATTATTTTGTCGAATAGAGTTATGAGCCTAAGGAGGAATCTGAGATAATCGAACGCGTCGAGAATATAAAGAAACAATTATATACGTCGAACAGTTGTTGTTCATCGATCGTTTTTAATTTCGCTTCATAAATTGTACGCTACGGCATTAATTATCGTTGATCAAGTATGCCAGACTGATATTTGTCCATTGAGCTCGATCGCATCTGAGCTGTATACGACGGGGCTAAGTGATGGAATGAAAAAAAAAAACGATAATTTTTTCTCTAAGGCGTAGATTTTCTCGTAGACGATGCAACGATTTAATGGTCTCCTCTAGGTCTCTAGTCTTAGTTTTACTAGTGGTTTGTATTTGATTCGCGTCGAGTCCAGATCTACGGATCGTTGTTTCCGCAATGGAAAATTGAGCCCTCGCGGTCTGTTCGGACAATTTCTCCGTTTTCCGAACGTACGGTCATCTTACGCACGCGCTTCGAGCGGTGTCCTCCCCCCCTCTTCTCGGTTCTGATTGGCTGCGAAACGAGTACTTAGGTCGTGCTCGAGGGAAAAAGTTTGCATTCGTTGTTCGCAAGTAACGAGAATAAACTATCTGTAGAATCATGTCTGGTCGCGGTAAAGGTGGCAAAGTCAAGGGAAAGGCGAAGTCTCGCTCCAACAGGGCAGGATTACAATTTCCAGTCGGTCGTATCCATCGTTTGTTGCGTAAAGGAAACTACGCAGAGCGCGTAGGTGCCGGTGCTCCAGTTTACCTCGCAGCCGTCATGGAATACTTGGCCGCCGAAGTATTGGAATTGGCAGGTAACGCCGCCAGAGACAACAAGAAGACCAGAATAATTCCGCGTCATCTTCAGCTGGCTATCAGGAACGACGAAGAGTTGAACAAACTGCTTTCCGGAGTGACCATCGCTCAAGGAGGTGTCCTTCCCAATATCCAAGCGGTGCTCTTGCCCAAAAAGACCGAGAAGAAATCGTAAATCGACCACTACCAAAAAGACGACGATGGGTGATCCCTATGGAGAAATGCCTGCGTTAAAAGGGCCCTTTTCAGGGCCACAAAATCTGTGAATCGAAAGAGTTGATCAGCCTGTAGAGCACTTTCATTTCACGATCGATGATTATAATTTTATCGTAACCGTCCGTTATTTTATTTGCTTTTGAATAAATTCATCTATCGTCGGATATAAAAAGTTAGGAATCGTCAGAGGAGATAATAGCCTATGAGTTTCGCTTTTTTCGTAATTTTTCCGAGTGACACACTGAAGTTCTCATTTTGGCATCGTGATGTTCCGAAATACGGATGAAAACGATCAATAATTGTAGTAAAGTAGGTTGTTTAATTAATTTCGACTCAATAGGCTGTTATCGGACATCGATGGAAACGCGAATGCTCGGGAAGATAAAATGAACAGTGCGACTTGTATTAGGCCAATTTCTCGTTTGATCCACCTACGCTTTCGACCTACCTATTAACAATTTTTCGTATCTTCGGTAAATTCATAAACGGCAGACGGTGGCTTAATTTATTAACAAACTTGAGAAACTAATTGATGATACTACTTCGAATAACGCTTACCGTGAAAAGAGGATTGGAATATCAATATATTCGTTTGAGCAATAATTGTGATTATGAATCGATTAAACAATGACAATGAATTCAAAACAACGCTAACGCTTTTACAGAATGAATAAGGTGATTGAAATTTGTGGTCCTGAAAAGGACCGATTATTGTTAACGATGGAAAATCGTATAGATTAACCTCCGAAACCGTACAGTGTGCGACCTTGACGTTTCAAGGCGTACACGACGTCCATGGCGGTGACGGTTTTCCTCTTGGCGTGTTCGGTGTAGGTGACTGCGTCCCTGATGACGTTCTCGAGGAACACCTTCAGCACTCCACGGGTCTCTTCGTAAATCAGACCGGAAATACGTTTGACACCGCCTCGTCGTGCCAATCTTCTGATGGCGGGCTTGGTGATACCCTGAATGTTATCGCGAAGGACCTTCCTGTGCCTCTTGGCGCCGCCTTTACCCAGTCCTTTGCCACCCTTGCCTCTGCCTGTCATCTTCGGTCGTCTATATGTACGGAAAATTCAAATATGACGGCGAAATTTCGCGGTCGCCCTATTTATAATCTTTCCCTATCCCCACCGGCTACATACAGAGTCGGCGCGAACCAATGGCATTGCAGAGGCGGATCGAAATCCGCGCGTAAGGTATTAAATAGGCCCGGTTGCGTTGCATCGCTTCATTTACAAATACGTACAGTACACGTTGTCGGTGTAGAAGAAACGAAAGATGGCTCGTACCAAGCAGACCGCAAGGAAGTCTACCGGAGGAAAGGCGCCTCGTAAACAGCTGGCCACGAAGGCTGCACGCAAGAGCGCACCGGCTACAGGCGGCGTCAAGAAACCTCACCGTTATCGTCCCGGTACCGTCGCCCTTAGGGAGATCCGTCGTTATCAGAAGAGCACCGAACTGCTGATCCGCAAACTTCCCTTCCAGAGGTTGGTGCGCGAAATTGCACAAGATTTCAAGACCGATCTCCGTTTCCAGAGCTCGGCCGTGATGGCGCTTCAAGAAGCTAGCGAGGCCTATCTCGTCGGTCTCTTCGAAGACACCAACCTGTGCGCCATCCACGCCAAACGAGTGACCATCATGCCTAAGGACATCCAATTGGCCAGACGTATCAGAGGTGAACGCGCTTAAGAAACACGACGCCATCCGACATGGAATGATAGCAATGCGAATTATTATCGTCCAGATCGAAAAAAAAACGGTTCTTTTCAGAACCACAAAACTAAATATCATATTCTTCCTAAATAAGCATTTAGTTGTTACCGAAAAAATAAAGGGGCTTTTTTTTTTTGTAACACGTGACGAATCGATGGACGTCGCGTCGTTAGAATTTACGATCGCCCGAATTCACAATCCCCCCCTTATTCATTGATTTAGGTTATCGTTAGTTTCAACTGCATTTTTAATGGTTGTACTATACCTGAAATTCCGTTCTACCATTCCATCTTACTGCTATCACGATGGTAAACAGTTAGGGAACGAGGTTCGCGGTTGAAAAATTGCGAACCGCATAGAGTCCGACATAGGACGTGGGTTATGCAGTTCGTGGCGATATACTCGTGAGGAGAGCGGATCGCGACAATATCGCTGTGAACGAGCGCTCAAATGCACCTACTCAGGTGTTTTCTTCAATATTTTCGTCCGAATTTACTCTGATCGGACGAAACGATCGTCTTTGCATAAAATCACGATCATTCCCAACGATTGTTAACGATGTTGTCAGTTTATCATCACGTAATTATATTATGCGAATTTGATCATCGGAACCTACGTACTACCGTTATACACACAGCGATAGCAACACTGAAATCTGGGTAACCTACGAACCGCTCTACTCACAGCGATATCGTCGCGATCAGCTCTCCTTGCGAGTATATCGCCACGAACTGCATAACCCACGTCCTATGTCGTGCTCCATGCGGTTCGCAATTTTTCATGGTTTTGTGTACAGGGTGGGCATATTTCGATGTTTTAGCACTACAACTTTTAAACCAGAGGAGATAGACAAAATCTGATACCCACTTCTCGATCTCTTTTTCTTAGAAACTAACAACAGTAGTATTCATTTTTGGCTACCTTTTTTTGTTTTCGAGGAATAAGCGAAAATTGGAAAAGTGGCAATATCGAAAAAAATTCATATCTCCGCTAATACTCACGATAGAACTCTGAAATTAAAACATTATACAGGCACTTTTTTACGTAGAATCCAGTGGCGTACTCGCCTTTTTTGCACCATTTCTAATTACGGAGCTATGACTCAAAGTTATGTTTTTTAAATGGAAAAACTAGATTTTTGTGGCATTTTCTGAAAGCTTAATTTTTTCTGATTTCAAAAATATATAACATTGTATGGTTTGTATCAATATGAGTATAGAAAATGGTCAAAAACC
This sequence comes from Propylea japonica, assembly GCA_013421045.1. Lineage (NCBI taxonomy): Eukaryota > Metazoa > Arthropoda > Insecta > Coleoptera > Coccinellidae > Propylea > Propylea japonica. Next base: position 12,485,478 of record CM024243.1, on the reverse strand, counting down.
TATTTTCATTTGAGTCTCAATATTTTCTATGGTTGACGAGCACAGAAAAATGGAGCTTCCTATAACAAGAGCAGTCTCCTTCCGTCAATTTCATTATTTCTATGCTTTCAACTAATTTCTACGAAAAATTCGAACATGGATATATTTCATAAAAACTTATATCTTGAAATGGATTTGGAAATAACAAAAAGATCCACATGATCCTCCGTTTCAATCGATATACTTAGTTATAATGAGATGGATGCAAGAGAATATTTTTATTGCACTCCAGAATAAATACGCACAAGTGCTTAGTAGTCTATTTCAAATTGCATATGAAATAACGCATATAAAGATATGATTGAAGTTATCAATTCAATCAGAAAAGTAATAAAGGAAAAATATTTTTCAATACCTAATAGTGATTACCTACTATAAAAGGTCAGTAGGTTATAACTAAGATGTCTTATTTCAGACATCTTAGTTATAACTTAGAATGAGGTATCAAGTTTCACAGCAGTTCATCTTGGAGAAATTGAGTAAAGAGCATAGAAATGGAAAGAATACTGGAAAGATATTGTGGTTTTTATACGATGCTAAATTTTTCTGTGCTCATCAACAGTTGAAACCATAGAAAATATTGAGACTCAGATGAAAATAGGTTTTTGATCATTTTCTATACTCATATTGATACAAACCATATAATGTTATATATTTTTGAAATCAGAAAAAATTAAGCTTTCAGAAAATACCACAAAAATCTAGTATTTCCATTTGAAAAACATAACTTTGGGTCATAGCTCCGTAATTAGAAATGGTGCAAAAAAGGCGAGTACGCCACTGGATTCTACGTAAAAAAGTGCCTGTATAATGTTTTAATTTCAGAGCTCTATCATCAGTATTAGCGGAGATATGAATTTTTTTCGATATTGCCACTTTTCCAATTTTCGCTTATTCCTCGAAAACAAAAAAAGGTAGCCAAAAATGAATACTCCTCTCGTTAGTTTCTCAGAAAAAGAGATCGAGAAGTGGGTATCAGATTTTGTCTATTTCCTCTGGTTTAAAAGTTGTAGTGCTAAAACATCGAAATATGCCCACCCTGTACACTATGACACCAAAATTTTGCATGAACTTTCAGCTTATCAATTTTCTTACATAAAATGAATTTCGTCGAATCGGATGTATTTTATTTTCAAACATGAAGTTTCTTCGAAGAAAAAATTTCGTTAAATTAGACAATCTGAACGTCATTGTGTTCTTTGAGAATTGAGGTTTTTGTTCTAGGAACGATAAATTCAAAAAGATGAATCAAACAGTACGTGAGATCTGTCAAGGTGGTTTAGATGTCAGGAATGCTTCGTGATTGAAGGAATTTGCATTTATTGATCTGTTTAAAAAGGTAGATCTTTTTAAAAAGGCGAATCTACTTAAAAGGAAGATCTATTGGTAAAACTAGTTATACTGCTGAAACTAAATAATTCGAAAAAATATATATAAAATTTTCGGGTCACAGTTTCCGTTACCGCACTCCTCCGACACTGGTCTACCGATTTTCACCTAATATTAAATGCGTGTTCAGTAGGTCTGAGAATCGGCTACAATCAATATTGTCGATGCCCCTAAATGATAAGGCTTGTTCACTTCGCTCCTGAATTTTTTTTTTATTTTTGGACGTTATTTTTTTTTATAATATGGCATTTCAAAGTACATCCGATCATAAATTTTCACTTTTTTTTTAACCAATCCCAATTTTTTTTAACGGCCATTTCAATAAATTCATCATTTTTCATCGATAACTGATCGATTATAGTGTTTTTTCACATCGTTTCATTATCGTAATCTTGTAGTGAAACGGTCAAGTCAACCTTCATTCGACAATTCGGACGAGAAAGTTTCAGTAATTCGCGAACCGCCTAGCCTAACCCAGCTTCCAGATTATGTGCGAGATAGGGTTACGCAGTTCGTGTCAGATAGGGCTACGCGGTTCGCACTAAACACGACGCACTGCGCGACGACTTTACTGTAAGGAGAGAACGATCGAACGACAAGGTCATTTTTCTTCACACTCGTCAGAAATAATCGAGATCGTAATATGCAAAATTTGTTATTTCGTCCGGGGGCGGAATATTCGAAAAAAAAATTAAATTCGACCGATTCGAAGATATTTAACCGATCTCTCGAACGTAAAAAATCAAACTGGCACATAAATAACGATCGAAATACGTAATCCGGTACAACCGTTCGAAAAAAAAAACGGGTTTTCACGCGAAATTTTTTTTCTTCAGAATAAATTCGAAAAAAAAAAGTTCTATCGGTTCGACGATCTTCAATCGATCACCGAAACGCCCCTATAATCATCAAAAATCTACCGTCATCCTTCATAAAAAAAAAACGGAGATTTTCTAAAAGGTCCACGCTGAGCTCACGTTCGCTGTTAAGAGTTAGACAGATTTCGATTTTCGTTCGCTGTCACGACAGCTCCACCGATGACCGAGCGCTCGAAGGCATTATGCTGTTCGGGACCGAATCCGGTGAAATGAGCGTTTCCAGAAAATTTGCATTTTCCATTTTTTTTCCGATCTCCCTTCAGTTACGACGATTTGTACCTTAGATTGCAGTCGATCTATTGCTATAAACATTTTTTGATTCAATATATATAGTGGTTCTGAAAAGAACCGTTTTTTTTTTGCGGAAATTGATGAAGATTTCGATCGACCACCTCCGATTTCCACCTTACTTCGAACTGGTGTACTTGGTGACCGCTTTCGTTCCTTCGCTGACGGCGTGCTTAGCCAACTCGCCGGGCAACAGGAGACGTACGGCCGTCTGGATTTCTCTGCTGGTGATCGTTGATCGTTTGTTGTAGTGGGCCAATCTGCTAGCCTCGGCTGCGATACGTTCGAAGATGTCGTTCACGAAACTGTTCATGATGCTCATCGCCTTCGAAGAGATACCGGTGTCGGGATGGACCTGCTTCAGCACTTTGTAGATGTAGATAGCGTAGCTTTCCTTCCTCTTGCGTTTCTTCTTCTTATCGGTTTTCGAAATGTTTTTTTGGGCTTTACCGGCCTTCTTGGCGGCCTTACCGCTGGTTTTCGGTGGCATGACGATGTCGGTTAGGAGCTTCTTCTCTCGACGGCGTACGAGTCGGAAATAAATTCGGAAACCCGTCGAACCTCGAATTTAAATGGCCGTCCTGTCACGAACGAGGCTCCGCCTCCTCGAACCGCTCGCTCGGTTCTCGCCTCCTCGTCCGAGTAACTCATCTAGCCCTTGCGTCGGTATATCCTCACGATCCGATTCATATATATATATATATGGATGGATGGACGGACGGACGGCTTCTCGTACCTACGTCTTCTTCCTCCTCATCACCATACGCGGCGGACGAACGTAGCCTCCTGCCGATCGATCGATCGAACGAACGAACGAACTAACTAACTTTTATATTTGAATAAGGCTGTTTGACTGAGCGCCTTCTCGACATCAAGTTAGTTGATCGATTGTTGCTTTTTGTTTTTATATTTATATACAATATTTTTTTTCCTGGAACAAAATCGGCCGTGTTTGTCCGTTAAGCAGAAGAGCGAGGAAAAGAAAAAAATTCACTCGATATTCCGATATCCGTATCTACGGAGAGGCGTGCGATGCAATGTGACCTTTTCGAACTGAAATGGCCGAAATAGGTAAATGTAGACTTGAAAAAGTCGAAATCGTACATAACGATCGTTAGAAACTTCGACAGCAGCGCGATAACTTATCATAGCGATATGGTGAGGCGTATCGGTGAACGGATGGAAGTATTGTTAACTGGCGTTATTTGTGCTGTTATAATGAGAGCGATTCGATTTCGACAGGGTCTCCTTCAACTGGAACTTTGTGTATTTCAACGATTCGACGCGAATATCGGCAGATATCACGGTGAAATTAGCCCCAACGTGACGCTTAAATTTGCTACAGCCACGACAAGGAACATGGTATGTCTGTTTCGCGACGTGTTGACGCGACCGGTGACAATTCAACGGACCGTCCGATTAGAAGATCGTCATCCGGAAACATCGCTTTTCGAGACTGAGTGCGCACCGTATACCTGACGCAGCGAATGGACCGACGTACGTAACAAAATTTGCGAACCCGGTTAAAGGCGATATCCGGACATCTCGGAAACATCGGCGCTCTTCGGCGTTCTAACGCAACCGAACTGTTTCTGTTCGCTTGCCGATTACTTCATAACCCTGACGAAAGGATCGCGTCGCGACCGTTCTGGCATTCGAAAAATTTCCGCTTTGAAATTGGTCGCGAACGTACGGACGGACGCAGACTTGGAGTATCCACGTTCGGTTGAAGGGATAAATCTTCAAAATTCCGTCTACTTCCGTGATTAACATATCGTCGGAAAGGATTTTCGTCCGACTTTTATTATTAATATTATTAATATTATCGTCAGCTGACCAGAAAAAGTATCAATCATGTCATCGTCCGAGACGGAGGTCCAACAGACTGCAGCGTCCGCACCGACCGGAGGAAAGGCGCAGAAAAAGAACGAGAAGAAATCGTCCACCGCGACGAAGCAGTCGAAACCGAGCCATCCTCCGACTTCCGACATGGTCAACAACGCAATCAAGGGTCTGAAGGAGAGGAGCGGTTCCTCGTTGCAGGCGATCAAGAAATACATCGCCGCCAATTACAAGGTTGACACGGAGAAATTGGCGCCTTTCATAAAGAAATATCTGAAATCGGCCGTACAGTCGGGATCTCTGGTCCAGACCAAGGGAAAGGGTGCATCCGGCTCGTTCAAACTGGCCGCGGCTGGTTCGGCCGCCGGAACTCAGAAGAAGACGGTGAAAAAAGTAGCAAAGTCAGTGGACGGCTCAGCTAAAAAGACCGCCTCGGTCCAAAAAACGGCCGACAAGAAAAAGAAGAAGGCACCCGCGGCTAAGGCGCAGACAGCAGCTGGCAAGCCGAAAAAGACTGTTGCAGCGGCAGCCGTCGACAAGAAGAGCCCTAAGGTAGCGAAGTCGCCTTCCAAAGCGAAGAAAACCGCCAAATCGCCTACGAAGAAACCGAAAGCACCCAAACCGAAGACGGTGAAAGCGGCGGCGGCTCCGAAAAAGGCTGCGTCCCCGAAGAAGAAGAAATAAATGGGGCACGTGTCTACGTTCCCGAAAGGGAAATTCGTCGAATGAATAATCGGCCCTTGTCAGGGCCTCCAATTATTTTGTCGAATAGAGTTATGAGCCTAAGGAGGAATCTGAGATAATCGAACGCGTCGAGAATATAAAGAAACAATTATATACGTCGAACAGTTGTTGTTCATCGATCGTTTTTAATTTCGCTTCATAAATTGTACGCTACGGCATTAATTATCGTTGATCAAGTATGCCAGACTGATATTTGTCCATTGAGCTCGATCGCATCTGAGCTGTATACGACGGGGCTAAGTGATGGAATGAAAAAAAAAAACGATAATTTTTTCTCTAAGGCGTAGATTTTCTCGTAGACGATGCAACGATTTAATGGTCTCCTCTAGGTCTCTAGTCTTAGTTTTACTAGTGGTTTGTATTTGATTCGCGTCGAGTCCAGATCTACGGATCGTTGTTTCCGCAATGGAAAATTGAGCCCTCGCGGTCTGTTCGGACAATTTCTCCGTTTTCCGAACGTACGGTCATCTTACGCACGCGCTTCGAGCGGTGTCCTCCCCCCCTCTTCTCGGTTCTGATTGGCTGCGAAACGAGTACTTAGGTCGTGCTCGAGGGAAAAAGTTTGCATTCGTTGTTCGCAAGTAACGAGAATAAACTATCTGTAGAATCATGTCTGGTCGCGGTAAAGGTGGCAAAGTCAAGGGAAAGGCGAAGTCTCGCTCCAACAGGGCAGGATTACAATTTCCAGTCGGTCGTATCCATCGTTTGTTGCGTAAAGGAAACTACGCAGAGCGCGTAGGTGCCGGTGCTCCAGTTTACCTCGCAGCCGTCATGGAATACTTGGCCGCCGAAGTATTGGAATTGGCAGGTAACGCCGCCAGAGACAACAAGAAGACCAGAATAATTCCGCGTCATCTTCAGCTGGCTATCAGGAACGACGAAGAGTTGAACAAACTGCTTTCCGGAGTGACCATCGCTCAAGGAGGTGTCCTTCCCAATATCCAAGCGGTGCTCTTGCCCAAAAAGACCGAGAAGAAATCGTAAATCGACCACTACCAAAAAGACGACGATGGGTGATCCCTATGGAGAAATGCCTGCGTTAAAAGGGCCCTTTTCAGGGCCACAAAATCTGTGAATCGAAAGAGTTGATCAGCCTGTAGAGCACTTTCATTTCACGATCGATGATTATAATTTTATCGTAACCGTCCGTTATTTTATTTGCTTTTGAATAAATTCATCTATCGTCGGATATAAAAAGTTAGGAATCGTCAGAGGAGATAATAGCCTATGAGTTTCGCTTTTTTCGTAATTTTTCCGAGTGACACACTGAAGTTCTCATTTTGGCATCGTGATGTTCCGAAATACGGATGAAAACGATCAATAATTGTAGTAAAGTAGGTTGTTTAATTAATTTCGACTCAATAGGCTGTTATCGGACATCGATGGAAACGCGAATGCTCGGGAAGATAAAATGAACAGTGCGACTTGTATTAGGCCAATTTCTCGTTTGATCCACCTACGCTTTCGACCTACCTATTAACAATTTTTCGTATCTTCGGTAAATTCATAAACGGCAGACGGTGGCTTAATTTATTAACAAACTTGAGAAACTAATTGATGATACTACTTCGAATAACGCTTACCGTGAAAAGAGGATTGGAATATCAATATATTCGTTTGAGCAATAATTGTGATTATGAATCGATTAAACAATGACAATGAATTCAAAACAACGCTAACGCTTTTACAGAATGAATAAGGTGATTGAAATTTGTGGTCCTGAAAAGGACCGATTATTGTTAACGATGGAAAATCGTATAGATTAACCTCCGAAACCGTACAGTGTGCGACCTTGACGTTTCAAGGCGTACACGACGTCCATGGCGGTGACGGTTTTCCTCTTGGCGTGTTCGGTGTAGGTGACTGCGTCCCTGATGACGTTCTCGAGGAACACCTTCAGCACTCCACGGGTCTCTTCGTAAATCAGACCGGAAATACGTTTGACACCGCCTCGTCGTGCCAATCTTCTGATGGCGGGCTTGGTGATACCCTGAATGTTATCGCGAAGGACCTTCCTGTGCCTCTTGGCGCCGCCTTTACCCAGTCCTTTGCCACCCTTGCCTCTGCCTGTCATCTTCGGTCGTCTATATGTACGGAAAATTCAAATATGACGGCGAAATTTCGCGGTCGCCCTATTTATAATCTTTCCCTATCCCCACCGGCTACATACAGAGTCGGCGCGAACCAATGGCATTGCAGAGGCGGATCGAAATCCGCGCGTAAGGTATTAAATAGGCCCGGTTGCGTTGCATCGCTTCATTTACAAATACGTACAGTACACGTTGTCGGTGTAGAAGAAACGAAAGATGGCTCGTACCAAGCAGACCGCAAGGAAGTCTACCGGAGGAAAGGCGCCTCGTAAACAGCTGGCCACGAAGGCTGCACGCAAGAGCGCACCGGCTACAGGCGGCGTCAAGAAACCTCACCGTTATCGTCCCGGTACCGTCGCCCTTAGGGAGATCCGTCGTTATCAGAAGAGCACCGAACTGCTGATCCGCAAACTTCCCTTCCAGAGGTTGGTGCGCGAAATTGCACAAGATTTCAAGACCGATCTCCGTTTCCAGAGCTCGGCCGTGATGGCGCTTCAAGAAGCTAGCGAGGCCTATCTCGTCGGTCTCTTCGAAGACACCAACCTGTGCGCCATCCACGCCAAACGAGTGACCATCATGCCTAAGGACATCCAATTGGCCAGACGTATCAGAGGTGAACGCGCTTAAGAAACACGACGCCATCCGACATGGAATGATAGCAATGCGAATTATTATCGTCCAGATCGAAAAAAAAACGGTTCTTTTCAGAACCACAAAACTAAATATCATATTCTTCCTAAATAAGCATTTAGTTGTTACCGAAAAAATAAAGGGGCTTTTTTTTTTTGTAACACGTGACGAATCGATGGACGTCGCGTCGTTAGAATTTACGATCGCCCGAATTCACAATCCCCCCCTTATTCATTGATTTAGGTTATCGTTAGTTTCAACTGCATTTTTAATGGTTGTACTATACCTGAAATTCCGTTCTACCATTCCATCTTACTGCTATCACGATGGTAAACAGTTAGGGAACGAGGTTCGCGGTTGAAAAATTGCGAACCGCATAGAGTCCGACATAGGACGTGGGTTATGCAGTTCGTGGCGATATACTCGTGAGGAGAGCGGATCGCGACAATATCGCTGTGAACGAGCGCTCAAATGCACCTACTCAGGTGTTTTCTTCAATATTTTCGTCCGAATTTACTCTGATCGGACGAAACGATCGTCTTTGCATAAAATCACGATCATTCCCAACGATTGTTAACGATGTTGTCAGTTTATCATCACGTAATTATATTATGCGAATTTGATCATCGGAACCTACGTACTACCGTTATACACACAGCGATAGCAACACTGAAATCTGGGTAACCTACGAACCGCTCTACTCACAGCGATATCGTCGCGATCAGCTCTCCTTGCGAGTATATCGCCACGAACTGCATAACCCACGTCCTATGTCGTGCTCCATGCGGTTCGCAATTTTTCATGGTTTTGTGTACAGGGTGGGCATATTTCGATGTTTTAGCACTACAACTTTTAAACCAGAGGAGATAGACAAAATCTGATACCCACTTCTCGATCTCTTTTTCTTAGAAACTAACAACAGTAGTATTCATTTTTGGCTACCTTTTTTTGTTTTCGAGGAATAAGCGAAAATTGGAAAAGTGGCAATATCGAAAAAAATTCATATCTCCGCTAATACTCACGATAGAACTCTGAAATTAAAACATTATACAGGCACTTTTTTACGTAGAATCCAGTGGCGTACTCGCCTTTTTTGCACCATTTCTAATTACGGAGCTATGACTCAAAGTTATGTTTTTTAAATGGAAAAACTAGATTTTTGTGGCATTTTCTGAAAGCTTAATTTTTTCTGATTTCAAAAATATATAACATTGTATGGTTTGTATCAATATGAGTATAGAAAATGGTCAAAAACCTATTTTCATTTGAGTCTCAATATTTTCTATGGTTGACGAGCACAGAAAAATGGAGCTTCCTATAACAAGAGCAGTCTCCTTCCGTCAATTTCATTATTTCTATGCTTTCAACTAATTTCTACGAAAAATTCGAACATGGATATATTTCATAAAAACTTATATCTTGAAATGGATTTGGAAATAACAAAAAGATCCACATGATCCTCCGTTTCAATCGATATACTTAGTTATAATGAGATGGATGCAAGAGAATATTTTTATTGCACTCCAGAATAAATACGCACAAGTGCTTAGTAGTCTATTTCAAATTGCATATGAAATAACGCATATAAAGATATGATTGAAGTTATCAATTCAATCAGAAAAGTAATAAAGGAAAAATATTTTTCAATACCTAATAGTGATTACCTACTATAAAAGGTCAGTAGGTTATAACTAAGATGTCTTATTTCAGACATCTTAGTTATAACTTAGAATGAGGTATCAAGTTTCACAGCAGTTCATCTTGGAGAAATTGAGTAAAGAGCATAGAAATGGAAAGAATACTGGAAAGATATTGTGGTTTTTATACGATGCTAAATTTTTCTGTGCTCATCAACAGTTGAAACCATAGAAAATATTGAGACTCAGATGAAAATAGGTTTTTGATCATTTTCTATACTCATATTGATACAAACCATATAATGTTATATATTTTTGAAATCAGAAAAAATTAAGCTTTCAGAAAATACCACAAAAATCTAGTATTTCCATTTGAAAAACATAACTTTGGGTCATAGCTCCGTAATTAGAAATGGTGCAAAAAAGGCGAGTACGCCACTGGATTCTACGTAAAAAAGTGCCTGTATAATGTTTTAATTTCAGAGCTCTATCATCAGTATTAGCGGAGATATGAATTTTTTTCGATATTGCCACTTTTCCAATTTTCGCTTATTCCTCGAAAACAAAAAAAGGTAGCCAAAAATGAATACTCCTCTCGTTAGTTTCTCAGAAAAAGAGATCGAGAAGTGGGTATCAGATTTTGTCTATTTCCTCTGGTTTAAAAGTTGTAGTGCTAAAACATCGAAATATGCCCACCCTGTACACTATGACACCAAAATTTTGCATGAACTTTCAGCTTATCAATTTTCTTACATAAAATGAATTTCGTCGAATCGGATGTATTTTATTTTCAAACATGAAGTTTCTTCGAAGAAAAAATTTCGTTAAATTAGACAATCTGAACGTCATTGTGTTCTTTGAGAATTGAGGTTTTTGTTCTAGGAACGATAAATTCAAAAAGATGAATCAAACAGTACGTGAGATCTGTCAAGGTGGTTTAGATGTCAGGAATGCTTCGTGATTGAAGGAATTTGCATTTATTGATCTGTTTAAAAAGGTAGATCTTTTTAAAAAGGCGAATCTACTTAAAAGGAAGATCTATTGGTAAAACTAGTTATACTGCTGAAACTAAATAATTCGAAAAAATATATATAAAATTTTCGGGTCACAGTTTCCGTTACCGCACTCCTCCGACACTGGTCTACCGATTTTCACCTAATATTAAATGCGTGTTCAGTAGGTCTGAGAATCGGCTACAATCAATATTGTCGATGCCCCTAAATGATAAGGCTTGTTCACTTCGCTCCTGAATTTTTTTTTTATTTTTGGACGTTATTTTTTTTTATAATATGGCATTTCAAAGTACATCCGATCATAAATTTTCACTTTTTTTTTAACCAATCCCAATTTTTTTTAACGGCCATTTCAATAAATTCATCATTTTTCATCGATAACTGATCGATTATAGTGTTTTTTCACATCGTTTCATTATCGTAATCTTGTAGTGAAACGGTCAAGTCAACCTTCATTCGACAATTCGGACGAGAAAGTTTCAGTAATTCGCGAACCGCCTAGCCTAACCCAGCTTCCAGATTATGTGCGAGATAGGGTTACGCAGTTCGTGTCAGATAGGGCTACGCGGTTCGCACTAAACACGACGCACTGCGCGACGACTTTACTGTAAGGAGAGAACGATCGAACGACAAGGTCATTTTTCTTCACACTCGTCAGAAATAATCGAGATCGTAATATGCAAAATTTGTTATTTCGTCCGGGGGCGGAATATTCGAAAAAAAAATTAAATTCGACCGATTCGAAGATATTTAACCGATCTCTCGAACGTAAAAAATCAAACTGGCACATAAATAACGATCGAAATACGTAATCCGGTACAACCGTTCGAAAAAAAAAACGGGTTTTCACGCGAAATTTTTTTTCTTCAGAATAAATTCGAAAAAAAAAAGTTCTATCGGTTCGACGATCTTCAATCGATCACCGAAACGCCCCTATAATCATCAAAAATCTACCGTCATCCTTCATAAAAAAAAAAACGGAGATTTTCTAAAAGGTCCACGCTGAGCTCACGTTCGCTGTTAAGAGTTAGACAGATTTCGATTTTCGTTCGCTGTCACGACAGCTCCACCGATGACCGAGCGCTCGAAGGCATTATGCTGTTCGGGACCGAATCCGGTGAAATGAGCGTTTCCAGAAAATTTGCATTTTCCATTTTTTTTCCGATCTCCCTTCAGTTACGACGATTTGTACCTTAGATTGCAGTCGATCTATTGCTATAAACATTTTTTGATTCAATATATATAGTGGTTCTGAAAAGAACCGTTTTTTTTTTGCGGAAATTGATGAAGATTTCGATCGACCACCTCCGATTTCCACCTTACTTCGAACTGGTGTACTTGGTGACCGCTTTCGTTCCTTCGCTGACGGCGTGCTTAGCCAACTCGCCGGGCAACAGGAGACGTACGGCCGTCTGGATTTCTCTGCTGGTGATCGTTGATCGTTTGTTGTAGTGGGCCAATCTGCTAGCCTCGGCTGCGATACGTTCGAAGATGTCGTTCACGAAACTGTTCATGATGCTCATCGCCTTCGAAGAGATACCGGTGTCGGGATGGACCTGCTTCAGCACTTTGTAGATGTAGATAGCGTAGCTTTCCTTCCTCTTGCGTTTCTTCTTCTTATCGGTTTTCGAAATGTTTTTTTGGGCTTTACCGGCCTTCTTGGCGGCCTTACCGCTGGTTTTCGGTGGCATGACGATGTCGGTTAGGAGCTTCTTCTCTCGACGGCGTACGAGTCGGAAATAAATTCGGAAACCCGTCGAACCTCGAATTTAAATGGCCGTCCTGTCACGAACGAGGCTCCGCCTCCTCGAACCGCTCGCTCGGTTCTCGCCTCCTCGTCCGAGTAACTCATCTAGCCCTTGCGTCGGTATATCCTCACGATCCGATTCATATATATATATATATGGATGGATGGACGGACGGACGGCTTCTCGTACCTACGTCTTCTTCCTCCTCATCACCATACGCGGCGGACGAACGTAGCCTCCTGCCGATCGATCGATCGAACGAACGAACGAACTAACTAACTTTTATATTTGAATAAGGCTGTTTGACTGAGCGCCTTCTCGACATCAAGTTAGTTGATCGATTGTTGCTTTTTGTTTTTATATTTATATACAATATTTTTTTTCCTGGAACAAAATCGGCCGTGTTTGTCCGTTAAGCAGAAGAGCGAGGAAAAGAAAAAAATTCACTCGATATTCCGATATCCGTATCTACGGAGAGGCGTGCGATGCAATGTGACCTTTTCGAACTGAAATGGCCGAAATAGGTAAATGTAGACTTGAAAAAGTCGAAATCGTACATAACGATCGTTAGAAACTTCGACAGCAGCGCGATAACTTATCATAGCGATATGGTGAGGCGTATCGGTGAACGGATGGAAGTATTGTTAACTGGCGTTATTTGTGCTGTTATAATGAGAGCGATTCGATTTCGACAGGGTCTCCTTCAACTGGAACTTTGTGTATTTCAACGATTCGACGCGAATATCGGCAGATATCACGGTGAAATTAGCCCCAACGTGACGCTTAAATTTGCTACAGCCACGACAAGGAACATGGTATGTCTGTTTCGCGACGTGTTGACGCGACCGGTGACAATTCAACGGACCGTCCGATTAGAAGATCGTCATCCGGAAACATCGCTTTTCGAGACTGAGTGCGCACCGTATACCTGACGCAGCGAATGGACCGACGTACGTAACAAAATTTGCGAACCCGGTTAAAGGCGATATCCGGACATCTCGGAAACATCGGCGCTCTTCGGCGTTCTAACGCAACCGAACTGTTTCTGTTCGCTTGCCGATTACTTCATAACCCTGACGAAAGGATCGCGTCGCGACCGTTCTGGCATTCGAAAAATTTCCGCTTTGAAATTGGTCGCGAACGTACGGACGGACGCAGACTTGGAGTATCCACGTTCGGTTGAAGGGATAAATCTTCAAAATTCCGTCTACTTCCGTGATTAACATATCGTCGGAAAGGATTTTCGTCCGACTTTTATTATTAATATTATTAATATTATCGTCAGCTGACCAGAAAAAGTATCAATCATGTCATCGTCCGAGACGGAGGTCCAACAGACTGCAGCGTCCGCACCGACCGGAGGAAAGGCGCAGAAAAAGAACGAGAAGAAATCGTCCACCGCGACGAAGCAGTCGAAACCGAGCCATCCTCCGACTTCCGACATGGTCAACAACGCAATCAAGGGTCTGAAGGAGAGGAGCGGTTCCTCGTTGCAGGCGATCAAGAAATACATCGCCGCCAATTACAAGGTTGACACGGAGAAATTGGCGCCTTTCATAAAGAAATATCTGAAATCGGCCGTACAGTCGGGATCTCTGGTCCAGACCAAGGGAAAGGGTGCATCCGGCTCGTTCAAACTGGCCGCGGCTGGTTCGGCCGCCGGAACTCAGAAGAAGACGGTGAAAAAAGTAGCAAAGTCAGTGGACGGCTCAGCTAAAAAGACCGCCTCGGTCCAAAAAACGGCCGACAAGAAAAAGAAGAAGGCACCCGCGGCTAAGGCGCAGACAGCAGCTGGCAAGCCGAAAAAGACTGTTGCAGCGGCAGCCGTCGACAAGAAGAGCCCTAAGGTAGCGAAGTCGCCTTCCAAAGCGAAGAAAACCGCCAAATCGCCTACGAAGAAACCGAAAGCACCCAAACCGAAGACGGTGAAAGCGGCGGCGGCTCCGAAAAAGGCTGCGTCCCCGAAGAAGAAGAAATAAATGGGGCACGTGTCTACGTTCCCGAAAGGGAAATTCGTCGAATGAATAATCGGCCCTTGTCAGGGCCTCCAATTATTTTGTCGAATAGAGTTATGAGCCTAAGGAGGAATCTGAGATAATCGAACGCGTCGAGAATATAAAGAAACAATTATATACGTCGAACAGTTGTTGTTCATCGATCGTTTTTAATTTCGCTTCATAAATTGTACGCTACGGCATTAATTATCGTTGATCAAGTATGCCAGACTGATATTTGTCCATTGAGCTCGATCGCATCTGAGCTGTATACGACGGGGCTAAGTGATGGAATGAAAAAAAAAAACGATAATTTTTTCTCTAAGGCGTAGATTTTCTCGTAGACGATGCAACGATTTAATGGTCTCCTCTAGGTCTCTAGTCTTAGTTTTACTAGTGGTTTGTATTTGATTCGCGTCGAGTCCAGATCTACGGATCGTTGTTTCCGCAATGGAAAATTGAGCCCTCGCGGTCTGTTCGGACAATTTCTCCGTTTTCCGAACGTACGGTCATCTTACGCACGCGCTTCGAGCGGTGTCCTCCCCCCCTCTTCTCGGTTCTGATTGGCTGCGAAACGAGTACTTAGGTCGTGCTCGAGGGAAAAAGTTTGCATTCGTTGTTCGCAAGTAACGAGAATAAACTATCTGTAGAATCATGTCTGGTCGCGGTAAAGGTGGCAAAGTCAAGGGAAAGGCGAAGTCTCGCTCCAACAGGGCAGGATTACAATTTCCAGTCGGTCGTATCCATCGTTTGTTGCGTAAAGGAAACTACGCAGAGCGCGTAGGTGCCGGTGCTCCAGTTTACCTCGCAGCCGTCATGGAATACTTGGCCGCCGAAGTATTGGAATTGGCAGGTAACGCCGCCAGAGACAACAAGAAGACCAGAATAATTCCGCGTCATCTTCAGCTGGCTATCAGGAACGACGAAGAGTTGAACAAACTGCTTTCCGGAGTGACCATCGCTCAAGGAGGTGTCCTTCCCAATATCCAAGCGGTGCTCTTGCCCAAAAAGACCGAGAAGAAATCGTAAATCGACCACTACCAAAAAGACGACGATGGGTGATCCCTATGGAGAAATGCCTGCGTTAAAAGGGCCCTTTTCAGGGCCACAAAATCTGTGAATCGAAAGAGTTGATCAGCCTGTAGAGCACTTTCATTTCACGATCGATGATTATAATTTTATCGTAACCGTCCGTTATTTTATTTGCTTTTGAATAAATTCATCTATCGTCGGATATAAAAAGTTAGGAATCGTCAGAGGAGATAATAGCCTATGAGTTTCGCTTTTTTCGTAATTTTTCCGAGTGACACACTGAAGTTCTCATTTTGGCATCGTGATGTTCCGAAATACGGATGAAAACGATCAATAATTGTAGTAAAGTAGGTTGTTTAATTAATTTCGACTCAATAGGCTGTTATCGGACATCGATGGAAACGCGAATGCTCGGGAAGATAAAATGAACAGTGCGACTTGTATTAGGCCAATTTCTCGTTTGATCCACCTACGCTTTCGACCTACCTATTAACAATTTTTCGTATCTTCGGTAAATTCATAAACGGCAGACGGTGGCTTAATTTATTAACAAACTTGAGAAACTAATTGATGATACTACTTCGAATAACGCTTACCGTGAAAAGAGGATTGGAATATCAATATATTCGTTTGAGCAATAATTGTGATTATGAATCGATTAAACAATGACAATGAATTCAAAACAACGCTAACGCTTTTACAGAATGAATAAGGTGATTGAAATTTGTGGTCCTGAAAAGGACCGATTATTGTTAACGATGGAAAATCGTATAGATTAACCTCCGAAACCGTACAGTGTGCGACCTTGACGTTTCAAGGCGTACACGACGTCCATGGCGGTGACGGTTTTCCTCTTGGCGTGTTCGGTGTAGGTGACTGCGTCCCTGATGACGTTCTCGAGGAACACCTTCAGCACTCCACGGGTCTCTTCGTAAATCAGACCGGAAATACGTTTGACACCGCCTCGTCGTGCCAATCTTCTGATGGCGGGCTTGGTGATACCCTGAATGTTATCGCGAAGGACCTTCCTGTGCCTCTTGGCGCCGCCTTTACCCAGTCCTTTGCCACCCTTGCCTCTGCCTGTCATCTTCGGTCGTCTATATGTACGGAAAATTCAAATATGACGGCGAAATTTCGCGGTCGCCCTATTTATAATCTTTCCCTATCCCCACCGGCTACATACAGAGTCGGCGCGAACCAATGGCATTGCAGAGGCGGATCGAAATCCGCGCGTAAGGTATTAAATAGGCCCGGTTGCGTTGCATCGCTTCATTTACAAATACGTACAGTACACGTTGTCGGTGTAGAAGAAACGAAAGATGGCTCGTACCAAGCAGACCGCAAGGAAGTCTACCGGAGGAAAGGCGCCTCGTAAACAGCTGGCCACGAAGGCTGCACGCAAGAGCGCACCGGCTACAGGCGGCGTCAAGAAACCTCACCGTTATCGTCCCGGTACCGTCGCCCTTAGGGAGATCCGTCGTTATCAGAAGAGCACCGAACTGCTGATCCGCAAACTTCCCTTCCAGAGGTTGGTGCGCGAAATTGCACAAGATTTCAAGACCGATCTCCGTTTCCAGAGCTCGGCCGTGATGGCGCTTCAAGAAGCTAGCGAGGCCTATCTCGTCGGTCTCTTCGAAGACACCAACCTGTGCGCCATCCACGCCAAACGAGTGACCATCATGCCTAAGGACATCCAATTGGCCAGACGTATCAGAGGTGAACGCGCTTAAGAAACACGACGCCATCCGACATGGAATGATAGCAATGCGAATTATTATCGTCCAGATCGAAAAAAAAACGGTTCTTTTCAGAACCACAAAACTAAATATCATATTCTTCCTAAATAAGCATTTAGTTGTTACCGAAAAAATAAAGGGGCTTTTTTTTTTTGTAACACGTGACGAATCGATGGACGTCGCGTCGTTAGAATTTACGATCGCCCGAATTCACAATCCCCCCCTTATTCATTGATTTAGGTTATCGTTAGTTTCAACTGCATTTTTAATGGTTGTACTATACCTGAAATTCCGTTCTACCATTCCATCTTACTGCTATCACGATGGTAAACAGTTAGGGAACGAGGTTCGCGGTTGAAAAATTGCGAACCGCATAGAGTCCGACATAGGACGTGGGTTATGCAGTTCGTGGCGATATACTCGTGAGGAGAGCGGATCGCGACAATATCGCTGTGAACGAGCGCTCAAATGCACCTACTCAGGTGTTTTCTTCAATATTTTCGTCCGAATTTACTCTGATCGGACGAAACGATCGTCTTTGCATAAAATCACGATCATTCCCAACGATTGTTAACGATGTTGTCAGTTTATCATCACGTAATTATATTATGCGAATTTGATCATCGGAACCTACGTACTACCGTTATACACACAGCGATAGCAACACTGAAATCTGGGTAACCTACGAACCGCTCTACTCACAGCGATATCGTCGCGATCAGCTCTCCTTGCGAGTATATCGCCACGAACTGCATAACCCACGTCCTATGTCGTGCTCCATGCGGTTCGCAATTTTTCATGGTTTTGTGTACAGGGTGGGCATATTTCGATGTTTTAGCACTACAACTTTTAAACCAGAGGAGATAGACAAAATCTGATACCCACTTCTCGATCTCTTTTTCTTAGAAACTAACAACAGTAGTATTCATTTTTGGCTACCTTTTTTTGTTTTCGAGGAATAAGCGAAAATTGGAAAAGTGGCAATATCGAAAAAAATTCATATCTCCGCTAATACTCACGATAGAACTCTGAAATTAAAACATTATACAGGCACTTTTTTACGTAGAATCCAGTGGCGTACTCGCCTTTTTTGCACCATTTCTAATTACGGAGCTATGACTCAAAGTTATGTTTTTTAAATGGAAAAACTAGATTTTTGTGGCATTTTCTGAAAGCTTAATTTTTTCTGATTTCAAAAATATATAACATTGTATGGTTTGTATCAATATGAGTATAGAAAATGGTCAAAAACCTATTTTCATTTGAGTCTCAATATTTTCTATGGTTGACGAGCACAGAAAAATGGAGCTTCCTATAACAAGAGCAGTCTCCTTCCGTCAATTTCATTATTTCTATGCTTTCAACTAATTTCTACGAAAAATTCGAACATGGATATATTTCATAAAAACTTATATCTTGAAATGGATTTGGAAATAACAAAAAGATCCACATGATCCTCCGTTTCAATCGATATACTTAGTTATAATGAGATGGATGCAAGAGAATATTTTTATTGCACTCCAGAATAAATACGCACAAGTGCTTAGTAGTCTATTTCAAATTGCATATGAAATAACGCATATAAAGATATGATTGAAGTTATCAATTCAATCAGAAAAGTAATAAAGGAAAAATATTTTTCAATACCTAATAGTGATTACCTACTATAAAAGGTCAGTAGGTTATAACTAAGATGTCTTATTTCAGACATCTTAGTTATAACTTAGAATGAGGTATCAAGTTTCACAGCAGTTCATCTTGGAGAAATTGAGTAAAGAGCATAGAAATGGAAAGAATACTGGAAAGATATTGTGGTTTTTATACGATGCTAAATTTTTCTGTGCTCATCAACAGTTGAAACCATAGAAAATATTGAGACTCAGATGAAAATAGGTTTTTGATCATTTTCTATACTCATATTGATACAAACCATATAATGTTATATATTTTTGAAATCAGAAAAAATTAAGCTTTCAGAAAATACCACAAAAATCTAGTATTTCCATTTGAAAAACATAACTTTGGGTCATAGCTCCGTAATTAGAAATGGTGCAAAAAAGGCGAGTACGCCACTGGATTCTACGTAAAAAAGTGCCTGTATAATGTTTTAATTTCAGAGCTCTATCATCAGTATTAGCGGAGATATGAATTTTTTTCGATATTGCCACTTTTCCAATTTTCGCTTATTCCTCGAAAACAAAAAAAGGTAGCCAAAAATGAATACTCCTCTCGTTAGTTTCTCAGAAAAAGAGATCGAGAAGTGGGTATCAGATTTTGTCTATTTCCTCTGGTTTAAAAGTTGTAGTGCTAAAACATCGAAATATGCCCACCCTGTACACTATGACACCAAAATTTTGCATGAACTTTCAGCTTATCAATTTTCTTACATAAAATGAATTTCGTCGAATCGGATGTATTTTATTTTCAAACATGAAGTTTCTTCGAAGAAAAAATTTCGTTAAATTAGACAATCTGAACGTCATTGTGTTCTTTGAGAATTGAGGTTTTTGTTCTAGGAACGATAAATTCAAAAAGATGAATCAAACAGTACGTGAGATCTGTCAAGGTGGTTTAGATGTCAGGAATGCTTCGTGATTGAAGGAATTTGCATTTATTGATCTGTTTAAAAAGGTAGATCTTTTTAAAAAGGCGAATCTACTTAAAAGGAAGATCTATTGGTAAAACTAGTTATACTGCTGAAACTAAATAATTCGAAAAAATATATATAAAATTTTCGGGTCACAGTTTCCGTTACCGCACTCCTCCGACACTGGTCTACCGATTTTCACCTAATATTAAATGCGTGTTCAGTAGGTCTGAGAATCGGCTACAATCAATATTGTCGATGCCCCTAAATGATAAGGCTTGTTCACTTCGCTCCTGAATTTTTTTTTTATTTTTGGACGTTATTTTTTTTTATAATATGGCATTTCAAAGTACATCCGATCATAAATTTTCACTTTTTTTTTAACCAATCCCAATTTTTTTTAACGGCCATTTCAATAAATTCATCATTTTTCATCGATAACTGATCGATTATAGTGTTTTTTCACATCGTTTCATTATCGTAATCTTGTAGTGAAACGGTCAAGTCAACCTTCATTCGACAATTCGGACGAGAAAGTTTCAGTAATTCGCGAACCGCCTAGCCTAACCCAGCTTCCAGATTATGTGCGAGATAGGGTTACGCAGTTCGTGTCAGATAGGGCTACGCGGTTCGCACTAAACACGACGCACTGCGCGACGACTTTACTGTAAGGAGAGAACGATCGAACGACAAGGTCATTTTTCTTCACACTCGTCAGAAATAATCGAGATCGTAATATGCAAAATTTGTTATTTCGTCCGGGGGCGGAATATTCGAAAAAAAAATTAAATTCGACCGATTCGAAGATATTTAACCGATCTCTCGAACGTAAAAAATCAAACTGGCACATAAATAACGATCGAAATACGTAATCCGGTACAACCGTTCGAAAAAAAAAACGGGTTTTCACGCGAAATTTTTTTTCTTCAGAATAAATTCGAAAAAAAAAAGTTCTATCGGTTCGACGATCTTCAATCGATCACCGAAACGCCCCTATAATCATCAAAAATCTACCGTCATCCTTCATAAAAAAAAAAACGGAGATTTTCTAAAAGGTCCACGCTGAGCTCACGTTCGCTGTTAAGAGTTAGACAGATTTCGATTTTCGTTCGCTGTCACGACAGCTCCACCGATGACCGAGCGCTCGAAGGCATTATGCTGTTCGGGACCGAATCCGGTGAAATGAGCGTTTCCAGAAAATTTGCATTTTCCATTTTTTTTCCGATCTCCCTTCAGTTACGACGATTTGTACCTTAGATTGCAGTCGATCTATTGCTATAAACATTTTTTGATTCAATATATATAGTGGTTCTGAAAAGAACCGTTTTTTTTTTGCGGAAATTGATGAAGATTTCGATCGACCACCTCCGATTTCCACCTTACTTCGAACTGGTGTACTTGGTGACCGCTTTCGTTCCTTCGCTGACGGCGTGCTTAGCCAACTCGCCGGGCAACAGGAGACGTACGGC
The DNA here is from genome assembly GCA_013421045.1 of Propylea japonica. Taxonomy (NCBI): domain Eukaryota; kingdom Metazoa; phylum Arthropoda; class Insecta; order Coleoptera; family Coccinellidae; genus Propylea; species Propylea japonica. The sequence goes on along the minus strand of CM024243.1, from coordinate 12,464,362 downwards.
CGTCTGGATTTCTCTGCTGGTGATCGTTGATCGTTTGTTGTAGTGGGCCAATCTGCTAGCCTCGGCTGCGATACGTTCGAAGATGTCGTTCACGAAACTGTTCATGATGCTCATCGCCTTCGAAGAGATACCGGTGTCGGGATGGACCTGCTTCAGCACTTTGTAGATGTAGATAGCGTAGCTTTCCTTCCTCTTGCGTTTCTTCTTCTTATCGGTTTTCGAAATGTTTTTTTGGGCTTTACCGGCCTTCTTGGCGGCCTTACCGCTGGTTTTCGGTGGCATGACGATGTCGGTTAGGAGCTTCTTCTCTCGACGGCGTACGAGTCGGAAATAAATTCGGAAACCCGTCGAACCTCGAATTTAAATGGCCGTCCTGTCACGAACGAGGCTCCGCCTCCTCGAACCGCTCGCTCGGTTCTCGCCTCCTCGTCCGAGTAACTCATCTAGCCCTTGCGTCGGTATATCCTCACGATCCGATTCATATATATATATATGGATGGATGGACGGACGGACGGCTTCTCGTACCTACGTCTTCTTCCTCCTCATCACCATACGCGGCGGACGAACGTAGCCTCCTGCCGATCGATCGATCGAACGAACGAACGAACTAACTAACTTTTATATTTGAATAAGGCTGTTTGACTGAGCGCCTTCTCGACATCAAGTTAGTTGATCGATTGTTGCTTTTTGTTTTTATATTTATATACAATATTTTTTTTCCTGGAACAAAATCGGCCGTGTTTGTCCGTTAAGCAGAAGAGCGAGGAAAAGAAAAAAATTCACTCGATATTCCGATATCCGTATCTACGGAGAGGCGTGCGATGCAATGTGACCTTTTCGAACTGAAATGGCCGAAATAGGTAAATGTAGACTTGAAAAAGTCGAAATCGTACATAACGATCGTTAGAAACTTCGACAGCAGCGCGATAACTTATCATAGCGATATGGTGAGGCGTATCGGTGAACGGATGGAAGTATTGTTAACTGGCGTTATTTGTGCTGTTATAATGAGAGCGATTCGATTTCGACAGGGTCTCCTTCAACTGGAACTTTGTGTATTTCAACGATTCGACGCGAATATCGGCAGATATCACGGTGAAATTAGCCCCAACGTGACGCTTAAATTTGCTACAGCCACGACAAGGAACATGGTATGTCTGTTTCGCGACGTGTTGACGCGACCGGTGACAATTCAACGGACCGTCCGATTAGAAGATCGTCATCCGGAAACATCGCTTTTCGAGACTGAGTGCGCACCGTATACCTGACGCAGCGAATGGACCGACGTACGTAACAAAATTTGCGAACCCGGTTAAAGGCGATATCCGGACATCTCGGAAACATCGGCGCTCTTCGGCGTTCTAACGCAACCGAACTGTTTCTGTTCGCTTGCCGATTACTTCATAACCCTGACGAAAGGATCGCGTCGCGACCGTTCTGGCATTCGAAAAATTTCCGCTTTGAAATTGGTCGCGAACGTACGGACGGACGCAGACTTGGAGTATCCACGTTCGGTTGAAGGGATAAATCTTCAAAATTCCGTCTACTTCCGTGATTAACATATCGTCGGAAAGGATTTTCGTCCGACTTTTATTATTAATATTATTAATATTATCGTCAGCTGACCAGAAAAAGTATCAATCATGTCATCGTCCGAGACGGAGGTCCAACAGACTGCAGCGTCCGCACCGACCGGAGGAAAGGCGCAGAAAAAGAACGAGAAGAAATCGTCCACCGCGACGAAGCAGTCGAAACCGAGCCATCCTCCGACTTCCGACATGGTCAACAACGCAATCAAGGGTCTGAAGGAGAGGAGCGGTTCCTCGTTGCAGGCGATCAAGAAATACATCGCCGCCAATTACAAGGTTGACACGGAGAAATTGGCGCCTTTCATAAAGAAATATCTGAAATCGGCCGTACAGTCGGGATCTCTGGTCCAGACCAAGGGAAAGGGTGCATCCGGCTCGTTCAAACTGGCCGCGGCTGGTTCGGCCGCCGGAACTCAGAAGAAGACGGTGAAAAAAGTAGCAAAGTCAGTGGACGGCTCAGCTAAAAAGACCGCCTCGGTCCAAAAAACGGCCGACAAGAAAAAGAAGAAGGCACCCGCGGCTAAGGCGCAGACAGCAGCTGGCAAGCCGAAAAAGACTGTTGCAGCGGCAGCCGTCGACAAGAAGAGCCCTAAGGTAGCGAAGTCGCCTTCCAAAGCGAAGAAAAACCGCCAAATCGCCTACGAAGAAACCGAAAGCACCCAAACCGAAGACGGTGAAAGCGGCGGCGGCTCCGAAAAAGGCTGCGTCCCCGAAGAAGAAGAAATAAATGGGGCACGTGTCTACGTTCCCGAAAGGGAAATTCGTCGAATGAATAATCGGCCCTTGTCAGGGCCTCCAATTATTTTGTCGAATAGAGTTATGAGCCTAAGGAGGAATCTGAGATAATCGAACGCGTCGAGAATATAAAGAAACAATTATATACGTCGAACAGTTGTTGTTCATCGATCGTTTTTAATTTCGCTTCATAAATTGTACGCTACGGCATTAATTATCGTTGATCAAGTATGCCAGACTGATATTTGTCCATTGAGCTCGATCGCATCTGAGCTGTATACGACGGGGCTAAGTGATGGAATGAAAAAAAAAACGATAATTTTTTCTCTAAGGCGTAGATTTTCTCGTAGACGATGCAACGATTTAATGGTCTCCTCTAGGTCTCTAGTCTTAGTTTTACTAGTGGTTTGTATTTGATTCGCGTCGAGTCCAGATCTACGGATCGTTGTTTCCGCAATGGAAAATTGAGCCCTCGCGGTCTGTTCGGACAATTTCTCCGTTTTCCGAACGTACGGTCATCTTACGCACGCGCTTCGAGCGGTGTCCTCCCCCCCTCTTCTCGGTTCTGATTGGCTGCGAAACGAGTACTTAGGTCGTGCTCGAGGGAAAAAGTTTGCATTCGTTGTTCGCAAGTAACGAGAATAAACTATCTGTAGAATCATGTCTGGTCGCGGTAAAGGTGGCAAAGTCAAGGGAAAGGCGAAGTCTCGCTCCAACAGGGCAGGATTACAATTTCCAGTCGGTCGTATCCATCGTTTGTTGCGTAAAGGAAACTACGCAGAGCGCGTAGGTGCCGGTGCTCCAGTTTACCTCGCAGCCGTCATGGAATACTTGGCCGCCGAAGTATTGGAATTGGCAGGTAACGCCGCCAGAGACAACAAGAAGACCAGAATAATTCCGCGTCATCTTCAGCTGGCTATCAGGAACGACGAAGAGTTGAACAAACTGCTTTCCGGAGTGACCATCGCTCAAGGAGGTGTCCTTCCCAATATCCAAGCGGTGCTCTTGCCCAAAAAGACCGAGAAGAAATCGTAAATCGACCACTACCAAAAAGACGACGATGGGTGATCCCTATGGAGAAATGCCTGCGTTAAAAGGGCCCTTTTCAGGGCCACAAAATCTGTGAATCGAAAGAGTTGATCAGCCTGTAGAGCACTTTCATTTCACGATCGATGATTATAATTTTATCGTAACCGTCCGTTATTTTATTTGCATCTATCGTCGGATATCGTTATAAAAAGTTAGGAATCGTCAGAGGAGATAATAGCCTATGAGTTTCGCTTTTTTCGTAATTTTTCCGAGTGACACACTGAAGTTCTCATTTTGGCATCGTGATGTTTCCGAAATACGGATGAAAACGATCAATAATTGTAGTAAAGTAGGTTGTTTAATTAATTTCGACTCAATAGGCTGTTATCGGACATCGATGGAAACGCGAATGCTCGGGAAGATAAAATGAACAGTGCGACTTGTATTAGGCCAATTTCTCGTTTGATCCACCTACGCTTTCGACCTACCTATTAACAATTTTTTCGTATCTTCGGTAAATTCATAAACGGCAGACGGTGGCTTAATTTATTAACAAACTTGAGAAACTAATTGATGATACTACTTCGAATAACGCTTACCGTGAAAAGAGGATTGGAATTCAATATCAATATATTCGTTTGAGCAATAATTGTGATTATGAATCGATTAAACAATGACAATTTCAAACACAACGCTAACGCTTTTACAAGAATGAATATTGATTGAAATTCCTGAAAAGGACCGATTATTTTTAACGAAATGGATTAACCTCCGAAACCGTAACGAAAAGGCGTACACGACGTCCCAGTGCGGTGACGGTTTTTCTCTTGGCGTTTCAACTGCGACGTCCCTGATGACGTTCTCGAGGAACACCTTCAGCACTCCACGGGTCTCTTCGTAATATCAGACCGAAATACGTTTTGACACCCGCCTCGTCGTGCCAATCTTCTGATGGCGGCTTGGTGATACCCTGATGTTATCGCGAAGGACCTTCCTGTGCCTCTTGGCGCCGCCTTTAC
>CM024243.1:12389439-12459889 GCA_013421045.1 Propylea japonica | reverse complement strand
AGTCGTATGATTTTGAAGAACAAACTAACCACAGCAGAACACCGATGTCAAAGAATCTAGTGTCACGTCTGTGACTTTCACCATGCGGACCACAGAACATCATTATGCGGGACACCCCTTGAAATTCAATCGCCCCAACTGGTGTTTATGAACGTGAAATGTCATGCGTGTTATGATTGAGTTGTGTTTGATTTCGGAAACTCTTGCACGGAAGATTTAAGAGATATTGGAAATGAATGCTATAGCTAGAATAGGTGGTTTGAAAGTTAATCCGATATAATCAAAATGAAGTATACACCAAGAAGAGATTATTCTGCTTTTCATCACTAACAAAATTTTGGATGAATCAATCATTGAATTAGAAAAAATACAACTGGTATTGAAAAAGTGAGTTCATATTTCTTTCTTTAATACAGCAGCTTATTTGAAAATTTCGGATGGTAAATCTACTCGTTTCTTTGATACAATAGCTTATTTCAAAGGTTTGATGCTATATCTCGTACTTGCAAAATTCAGTGGTTAGTTTACCAGTGGCGGCATAGCTCATTCTGAAAAAAAAAAGGGCTAATCTTCTTATTTAGGCCGAATCGGAAAAAAAGGTATAGAGGAAAAAGTGTTCTTTCGACCCCAGGAATATACGGTTAAAATATATGTACAAGTCAAAGACTCACCCTGTATACAGAAATGAAATCTAAACCCCTTTTCACTTAACCCGAGTGCGGCAGTGAAATGCTTTTCTTCTCATTCTAAGCTTGTTTGATTACAATGCAGTGCTATTCACGCGTAGGGGAACTCTATGTTTGCGAAAAAATATTTATTCATTATTAATATAAAACTCTAATAGGAGTTACAACTTATAATTAAACTTCATTAGTTTGAAATAGGATCTTCTTTCACAACAATCACTGAATTCATAACTTTCGTAGAATTATCCTTTTCAATAAGAATTCAATTACATATCGTTGAAAAATTGATAGTTCGGCTAACATTTGGAGTAATTTGACCTCAATAATATATTCTATGGGTTTCGTGAAACATTATGGAACCAATTTCATTGTAAATAACATTATTCAAAGCCGAAAGCTTTCGCACGCTTGTTTATATCCGGTATTTTGAATTTGAACATCCTGAAAGCTTTATAATAATAAATACATATATGCAGTGAGTATTGAATTTGATCGAGTAATGGTATGACTTATGATGTTGAATTAAATATGACAGATATGAAATATTCACTCGCAACGTGAAGCTGAAACATACTCTACTCTTTGAAAAAGAATTTGTCATTAGCGACATTTATAGAGGTTAAAATCGGGATAGGTGCCCCAATTTTAGAGAAATTTCTCTATTTTTGAGAAATATTATTTTAAATGATCATTTTATAAGTGAACGTAGCCCCATTATTTGACTTGAAATGCTAAGACTTTCCTAAAATCCACAAAAATTTGATTTTTGTGGTACCTTTCTTTGGGATAGATGCCTACAGGTATGGTTAGTTGTCCCACCATGAAATACTGGGAAGGATAGAAGCCCTCCATTTGAGTGAACCAAATATCCTACTACCCAAACGCCTAAAACAGCAACTATTTCTAAAAAACATGCGTTGAATTAACAGTAATATTGTCCATTGTCTTTCAACTTAAGGTTGTGAGATAATCCCGATATAACATGAAAAAGCCAAATTGAAACTTCAGAAGCATATATTCAACGAAAGATACATTCTTTATATTAACACCAAGCATTATGAATGCAGTCTTATTATTAATAGTGCTGTGATTCAAAATTACAAAAAATAATTTCAGTTTTTTTCTTACGGTCCTCTGTTTGCCTTTTTCAATATGAAATTTGTGACACTGTTCACTCTTTTTCTTTTTCCAGGTGAAACACGAGGCGTCAACTGAATCCAACACTTATTATTCTTCGTGTCGTCCCTCATTTGCGGAAATAAATCTCATTACATCCGTAAGTTCCGTATGCGTGAAGCCACTTCTATCGTTCTTCTATCAGTCAGGTGTGCGGTACAAATACTCAATGAAAAACCGGCAGGATATCACGTTCAACGAATCTGATTACAAGCGGGGTTCAAAATTCGAATCCAGAGTCCTCGTGTCAGTAGTAAACAGAAAGTTGTCTCGAGCTCATGCGCACTCACCGTACACGCTTTTAAGCTCTCCTATCGAGTCATCCTCGTAATGCGGCGTTTCCCATGTCTTCCAGTGCCTATTGCGATATTAAACTGTCAAGCGGGAGTTTTTAAATGTAACGTACACACACGTGCGAAACGGGTTTACGAGTGTGAATAAGTGAGTGATTGACTCACTTTGAGGATTTTCTTCTGGTGGAAATTCGGAAAATTACAAGGTGAGAAAATTCGGTATCTGTGGTCAGTGATATTGTGTCTGTTGCTGGAGGGATGCTGCGCGTACGGTCTCTGGGAAAATCATTGTTGGGCTTCCTCTCATGGAAACGCATCTGGAATCAATCTTGTTTTCGTTGGAAATAGGGTTTTAGATGATATAAGTAGTTTTTGTTGATAGTGGATTCCCTGAGGATTGTGGTTTGAACATCTTATCATGTGCGAGAGTGACATTTTTATGATTGATGTTTGTTGTTTTATATCGCGATAACCTAAAATCGAGATTCGAAGTGACAGTATTTTCGTTATTCGGCATCATCGAATCATTTCAGAAAATGATTACAGCATTCTCATTCGTTTTCAATTTTGAAAAAACGAGATAATAGTCGATGTTTTATCATCGTAAATAAATATCTTTTTTTATCCTATGCTCTGTGTATTTTAATCAGAACTAAGAGGTGAAAAACACAAATTTGCCTCATTTTTAATTTTCGATGTATCAGTGTATTCAACAGAATGAAACTTTTCTGCAGAACAATAAAAAGAGAATAATATAAATTTGTAAGGCACTGTTTTCTTCTATGTATTCAGACTTTATACAATCGGTGTGCAAATCGAGGTGCCAATATGAACATAGAAGATGAGGTGTTCAGACATAGATGTCCTCTTCAGTCTACTTCGTAACCTTTTTCCGAGCCTTTTTCAAACGTTTCGCAGTCATTTTATCGAAAATTAAATAATTTATTCATCGCAGAATTCGGAATCACCTCTTGATCATTATATTTTTGTTGTGTTGGTTTCAGAAAAGAATATTTACCAACATTCAACTTCAAAGTAACTTCATTGTAAGGTAGAGGATCCTCGTTCAGCTGAGGGTGTTGTACCAGTTCGTTTTTGCCTTTTTCTGATTATAATAGTAGTGTTCTTTTGTACTGATTGAACTGATGGAACTTATTCGCGATTAGAATAATCACTTGCAATCACTTTAGATTGTGGATGTGGAAGGGGAACGGATTGAAAACGAAAGAACGATCGCTTCAACTGATCTTTCTGATTGAAGTTATATAAATCACTTCGTTCAGTTCGAAAGAACATCACTATTGTGATATCAATATACACTTCAATCATGTCAGTACCATCACCATTGAAAGATTATACAGGACTGTGGTTTTTTATTATCTGGAAAATCCGAGGGAAATTCAAACAACACAAATAATGCAAAATATTGAAATCACCCTGTGTGTTTACTGATAAAGTTGATCAGGATAATAGGGTCATCAACAATATAACGCAAAAACATTTGAGTTCAGTCACCCGAATATCAAATTTTGTACGTCTTGTGATCATAAAACTGAAAAATCCACGGAAATACTGGGGAAATCATAAATAAATAATTGACTATGTTCAAACAATCCTGCAAAATTCACCCGAGTGCGTAATTCAGTACAAATAATGGCTGAAGCGTGCATTATAGCTAATGGCGATCACCTTCTTTAATCTTTCAATTAGGTCACGTAAAAAATATATTCTATTATAATCAATCTATCTTTCAAAAAAATTGTACGTGAAATTGTCATCTTTATTTTTCGAGTGGTATCTCGAGTACTTAATTATTGAAAACGGTAATCGAATTGAAGCATGAGACTAAAATGGAAAATTGAGTTAAAAACTTACCAGCTGTTTTGTTTATGTAATTTAATATGCAAATAGCTACATCGTTAAAAAGGAGAATCATAATCCACTAAACACCTCAAAATTCTACGCCCCTGACTTAAAATATGTAATTTTAATTCGAATATTACAGAGAGCACTTTGAATGGGTTAAACGTTCCTCCGAATGTGTATATTCAAAGCAAAAGTCACCTTCATATACAGTGTGTTTGGTCATGACTTAGCGATAATTTAGGATCATCAAATATACCTAATATTATCGACAAAAACACCCGAACTTGGAAGTTTTCCCCCTTAGTTTTGGAGTAGCACACATTTTAAATTTATTTTTTTTATTTTCGTTGACACTTCCAAATAATATCCATTTCTTTGGACATAAAGATCCTACAGATGTGAAAAAATGTTTTTTGAAAGATGATACTACCACCTTTCATCGAAGTATAACAATATAAAAACATTCAACTTGAAAACGCCATAAAAAATTCTTGAAAAAGTTCATAGTGAAAATAAGTACTGATTTTCTCAGTAAATCCTCAATATTACAAGAACTAGCACATTGAAGTATAATTTTTTTTCAATGATTCAACACGCAAGGACACAAGCTACAAAACAACACTCACATCAGTTCTGTAAGTTACATAATTTGAGAGTAATTGATATTCGAACATGACCCTTATGAAAATTGATACAATTAAAAAACCTCAGTAGTACTGTACTTTCGATAATTTTCAATGATCAAACAGACAAATTAACCGCCTCTGCTCTGTAGACAGGCAGTGGCCTTCATGACGACCTGTCTTGTGTCTTTTGCTCGCGTAGTGATCATGTTCGAACAGCAGTAACTCTCAAATTATGTTACAGAAATTATGTGAGTGTTGTTTTGTAGCTAATATCCTTGCGTGTTAAATCATTGAGAAAAAGTTGTTCTGCAATGTGCTAGTTGTTGTACTATTGCGGATTTACTGAGAAAATCAGTACATATTTTCACTATGAACTTTTTTGAAGAATTTTTTTATGGCGTTTTCAAGTTGAATGTTTTTATATTGTTATACTTCAATGAAAGGTGGTAGTATCATCTTTCAAAAAACATTTTTTTCACATCTGTAAGACCTTTAGTCTCAGAAATCGATATCATTTGGAAGGGTCAACGAAAATAAAAAAGTAAATTTAAAATGGGGGCTACTCCAAAACTAAGGGGTAAACTTCCAAGTTGGGTGTTTTTGTCGATAATATTAGTTATATTTGATGACCTTAAATTATCGCTAAGTCATGAACAAACACACTGTATATAAGAAACCGAAAAAACTTTGACAACCTGTCGTTTGATGAAGTTATTCTGAAAACATCCTGTGAATTTCCCTAAGATTTCCAATTCTTGAAACGTGTTTCTTTCTTAATTCTGAATATTACGGTATCGATAAAACTTTTCCGAAGAAGCAAGCAGAAGTATTCTATATCATTTCACATGGTCACGAATCACGGTTCTACAAATTCCAACGATTTTGTTCACTGCGAACCATTCGATTCCTTAATGCCTCTACAAAAGAACTAGGAAACAGAATTTTACCTGGACGCTTCTTTTCAGTAGGGTGATACCTAATGGAACTGAAAGTTCGATAATCAGCAATAAATGCAACCAAACAAATGCCTTCATTCACTAAAAAGTTAAATGCCCACTTCACAATGGACGTAACGTAAGCGTAACTATACTGAAAGTTAATCTTTCATTATTCAGCCCTGATAATGATCCACACGAGGGGTGTTTGGTATAATAAATTTCCAACAAATTCAAAATAATTTTATTTAATCCTCACATTTCCATAAAATTCACTGAAATTATCATTATATCAATATAAAATTTACATATAGGTACCAAAAAGAGATTTAACTAGATGTAACGAAAAATGTCTTTATTTCATGTTAAAATGATTTAATCTTCAGACCATTAAAGAAACCATGGTTATACTAAAATGAGATGAGCGCTTTCAAAATGAAAGAGATCTACTCACTCACATGGTGAAAGTGAGAAAGAATGTTCACAGCTAAAAAAAATGTTGGGACCGATCAAGGTTTTTTATCAATATAAGGACCCTACATAGGTATTAAAAAAATCAGTCTGAATGTTGCTTGAGCACTGTTATTCACAATAGGATTTAACTGAACGATATAGTTAGGTTATGCAATATTACAGAAAGCGTCTTCTGCGCATGTGTATTTCATTTATTTCCATAACAATGCCGTACAATACCATTGCTATTTCTTCAGATTTCCTTCGATACCCTTGCTTTTCCAGTGCCGTTCAATTCCACAGTATTATTCCCATTTAATGCTGTTCATTTTATGTTTGTTATTTTTTGATTTATCCTGAATTCCAAAATTTTCCTCACTTTGATTCTTTGGTAGAAGACTTCCTTGCTCGAGTTCTGGGTCTGCATACATATAGAAAAAAATTAAGAAAAAGCCCTGAGCAGGAGCTTATGAGCACTCGTTCTTTGGTGGAGCAATAAGACTATTATCTAGAATTTTATATGGGATTTGAGACTGATGATAATTAATATTATACAGGGTGTTCCTAAACATGCGGCAAAAATTCAGGGGATGTTCCTTGGACTATTCTAAGAATATTTTGTCCTTTGATGATTTTTGAAAAACCTCTTTGTTTCGAAGATAAAGGGGAAACAAAATTTTGGATAATAACATTTTATTATGAAAAATTACATGAAAATTTAACTTACCTACAAAAACTGTTGAAAATGACCATCTCTAGCCAGTGTATAGGGATTCATAATAGTCAAAGATAATACATCACACAAAACGAATTCAAATGAAAACGTGTTTAATCTGTATTCCTTTACCATTGAACTTATCAATTTTAAGTCAAAAAACTGGCCGTTTTAAGTAATTGGAATGTTGTTAAACAAATTAAAAATAAATTGTACCTATGTACTTAGTAAACACAGTGCGGTACGCGTTTTTATTTAAACTGTTATTAATTTAAAAATTGAAAAATGTGTTCGCCTTGTATCTTCGAACAAAGAGGGTTTCAAAAGTCATCAAAGGACAAAACATGCTTAAAATAGTCCAAGGAACAACCCCCTGAATTTTTGCAGCATGTTAGGAAACACCCTGTATATCTTAGCACAATCGGAATTATATTCTGGAGATCATTCAGAAAATGAAATATGTAAAAAATATAAAATTAAAAAATTTAATTTTATGATTCTGATGATGCAATCCTCTCGAAATTTTGCATGGACATTCAGTATGTTAGTTTTCATTCTCAAAATAAGTTGCACCAAATAGGATATTCTGTTATGAAATATAAAGATTCTTCTTTCAATATTTCAATTGAATTTTCTATGGTTCTGTTAACCCTAAGGCCACAAAATTTGGATGAACATTCTGTATATCGATCACAATTCACAAAAAAAAATCACTCGAATAGAATATACGAGTATTTTTATGGAAATATGATGTTTCTGTTTTTCAATATTCCAATTGAATTTTCTATGGTTCTGTTCACACTATGGCTACAAAATTTTGCATGAGGCTTGTTATGAGCATTTTGCATTTGGTCGTAACATTTCATTTCGATTTTCGTTTTTTTTCGAGATATTGAGGAACAAAATTCTGAATGGCCATATTTTATGGAACACCGTGTACGCTTTGCGGGATAACGAACTTAACCTAGGCATTTGGACCCGAACTCATCCTGCCAATTTCAAGTCTCTAGGTCAATCCCTTCGAAAGTTTTTGTGCTAAAACCGAACGGACAGCCCCACGGACAGAATTGAATTTGACCACGAATTCGTCATCAGGAAGTCTAACCCTATCGTTTGAGACCATTTTCGGCACAAAGGTCGAGAATTACAGACATTTGGTCAATACGATACCACTCGTTTAAGTAGAACGAGCGCTGAAAAAGGTGATCGTTCTGCAGGTGAATGGTTGAGGTGCTCTTTTCATCTGAAGTGAACCTATCGAGGAACCTATCCATACACAGGAATTCTACAGGGTTCTATTGTGGGACCAATTCTATTTATCGTCTACGATAATGACCTCCCGGGCATTTTTGAGCAAATCAGTGATCCGAACGACACCTTTGAAGATTTGAGATCGATGCATACTATATGGTGATGATACAAATGTTATCGTTATTGTAAACTGGATTAACTGGAATCAGCGATAGTGTAGTGACAGCAAGCGCAAGTACAAGACTCCTCGAAATACCTGTAAACAGACATTTTAATTGGGGTCAACATTGTGATACAAAATATCAGAATTGAATTCAATCATTTATACTTTGGAAGTCATCAAAAACCACTTAGATATAAACCGTTATTTTGCAAACTTCCTGTCCGTTTTTTATTTATGGTATTATTTTTTGAAAGTAGAAGATATCGTATTAGTCAGAAACTGCAGTACGAACAATGTTCATATTAAGTTTAGATTATTCTGTAGAGGTTTCTTCAAACCCAACAATATTGTGACATAATCTGGATTGTACGTTTATAGAATATTACTGGTTTTCCGTTATTATTCTCAAATTTTGAAAAATATAAAAACAAAAATTTGACAAAAAAATATTTTCATCCAATCCAAAAATACTCAACTACAGAGCGAGGTACTCTCTATATGGCTTTCAAGTTGTACCGGGTTTTTCACTATAATTTGACCCCCCCTTTAACTTTGTTACTAAGGAGATACAAAAAAATGTTTCATATAAAAGTTTCACGAAATGAACTGAGGTTTTTTGGTATGAGTCCAGAAACTTAAATATATACAGGGTGACCAATATTGATGGCAACTTCATTTTTTCAAATGGAACACCCTGTTTTCCATGTTTGGCTAGCTCTTTCTCCCTTGATTCGAATATGTAACATATGTTGGTCTATCTCTTTTATTATGAGTACCACAGAGTTTCAAATTTTAAGAACCACCTGCCGAGATCTGTGATCATTTTACAAGTGGCAGAGAGTGCGTTTACTGAAAATGCTCATTTTGGAGTTATAATAACGGCAATGGGAAGATAGGCCATTTCCTCCTGATCTTGAATATAAATGCGTAGGTATTGTGTCTCTTCAATTTTCAGAGTTTCAAAGTTTTGAAATTATGACAAAAAATATGTGAAATACCTACAAATTTTTTATATCCAAACAATTTACTTGAATGTATTATTTTAGAATGAATACTTAACAATTACTTAACCAATGAAAAATGATATACTATGGTATAGTATGGTAAGAATAACATCAGCTAAAGAATTTGCTCAAAATGTCCACTTTCATTCAATACACATAGTTCATATCGTTGTCTCAAGTTATTTAGACTATTTTTGATAGCATATAATGACTCTGACTCAAGTCAGAAATTGAAGCTTCAAAAATTTGTTTCTAATCATTACAATATTATCATTATTCTTTGTGCGTTGACGGGATTAGTTCCGAATTATGGGTTTATATTGGTTGATTTTATATCATTAATTTATTCTGCGCTTTCATTAATGGTCATTATTGCTGAAGTAATTTTTTTCCTTCAGGAACGGCTATAAAAACGTGTCCAACGGTGTTAAATCGGGACTATTTGGTGGCTATAAAATGGGTGCGCCCATTACCAATCCAAAGATCAAATTGGCCACTTAAATATTCACGAACTTCCAAAACGCTATGCCAGATGGTTATTGAAATTTGAAACTCTGTGGTGCTCAGAATAAGAAAGATAGACCAACATATGTTACATATTCGAAATCAGGGGAAAAAGAGCTAACCAAATATGGAAAAAATATACAGGGTGTTCCATTTTAAAAAATGAAGTTGCCATCAATATATTGGGCATCCTGTATATATTTCAGTTTCTGGACTCCTATCAGAAAACCTCAGTTGATTTCGTGAAACTTTTATACGAAACATTTTTTGTATCTCCCCAGTAACAAAGTCAAAGGAGGGGTCAAATTATAGTGAAAAACCCGGTACAATTTCCTCCCCAAGGCCATAAGAAACATATAAACGTATGATTTATATTGAAGTGTGAGCCATATTCGCTCACATAATTCAGATATGTTTGTATTTGAATGTGATAAATTAAGAAGGGTTAATATTATTTTTTTGTGGTCTTAATTTTGTTGTCAATGAAGATAATCTGAAAACAAATTTTATTCCGTCGACCTCAAATAAAAGGTGATTTTAATGTGTATTTGATTGAACATTATTGACCCATTTCAATTTATGTTATTTTAATGTGCAATCCCATGACAAGCGTACAAAAAGTATTCAGAAGCACTACGAGAAATGTCAAAACTCTACTGAAACCTAAAAACATAGAAATTTCATTACGTATCAGGTCAAATGTATGTCTTGTACAAAATAAGAATGTATCCCAATAAAAAATAATTCTCAATTCATAATAAGGTCAACGAAAAAATCTTGCAATCAACTCGTTTATTTATCTAGCGAACTATTAACGCGTTCGCTCCGATCAAGTGATTCTAAGTCGATCATTGCCAATATTGACTCGTGAAAACTATTGGTATTCATTCGGCATTCAACAAGTCTATAAACTTTTTCAGGGTCGTAAAATCAACAGTTTTATCCCTTATCCATATTAACTAAGTTTTATATCATACTGCATTTTGGGGACCTGAAAACACCTGGTGAAGCCACGAACATTTTGAATAGAAAGAACATTCAGCTATTCACCCGGGTTCTAGACTGGCGTCAGAACTATGAGCCGGTCCCGAACTTCTCAAAGGAACTTTGATAGAGGCGCATAATAGTCATATGTGCAGAAATTGGTTTGAAGTTTCTAATAACAGAATTACTCTCCTAGGATATATGTTACGCGGATGACTAACCTAGAGTAGGATAATTCTGAAGACATGTTTAACTTGGGGTTGTATCATAGTTTGGAAACAAAAAAGTTTGATCCACGAGTTAACCATTGTCTCACCTCTAGGGTTCTCGTTACTTCTATATATTTCAGTGAACTAGAACAACGTCGTTTGGTGTTCTTGATTTGACGGAGGCTGGAAGATTCTGATTGAAAAGTTATTCAATGGGTCAAATTCCTGTTATAACGGGTGAGATGGTTGGTAGGTAGATGTATGATACCACGCAGTCGCAGTTACATTTCAGATTCGACGAAACAACTTACTTGAACAGTCGCTTTGATAAAAGTTGGCACCAGTTAGTTCCGAAACTTTAGTTGATACCAATCCAGGGTGATATGCAACTGATTGATTCAAAGGCAGATGATTAGGTACCCATTATAGCCCGGGAACCATAGTTTTGTTGACCAATTTTAACCCTGGCCATAATTTGTATATAGCTTAATTTGTATTTCTCTTATAGCATAGTGACCGTCTGCGGCGCACTAGTGGTGGGTTCGCCAACGAAAGCAACAAATACACGTAAAAAATATTAAGTTTCAGTCATTTAACCCTGCTGAAATTCATAGAGATGGTAATTGTATAATAATTCGAATAAAAAAAATCGTCCGCTGGCTGTACGTTGGTGGAAAACCCGCTGGACATGGAAACTTTGGACATGAAACCTGTGAAAAAACTTTGAATTTCAGTTATTTTAACCCTGCTGAAATTTACAGAGATGGTAGTTGATATAATCATTCGTATAAAAAAAATCGTCTGCTGGCTGTACGTTGGTGAAATACCCGTCGCGCTTCAGTCATTTTAAAACCCTGCTGAAATTGACAGAGATGGAAGTTTATATAATTATTCCAATAAAAAAAATCGGCTATACGTTGGTAGAAAACCCGTCCGCTGGACATAAAAACTCGTAAAAAAATTTGAGTTTCAGTCATTTTAACCCTGCTGAAATTTACAGAGATGGTAGTTTATATAATTATTCCAATAAAAAAATCGTCCGCTGGCTGTACGTTAGTAGAAAACCCGTCGCTGGACATGAAAACTTGTAAAAAAAATTTTAGTTCAGCCATTTTAACCCTGCTGAAATTCACAGAGATGGTTATTATATAATCATTCGAATAAAAAAATCGTCCGCTGGCTGTACGTTGGTCGAAAACCCGTCCGCTGGACATAAACATTTTTTTTACAAGTTTCCATGTCCAGCGGACGGGTATTCCTCTAACGTACAGCCAGCGGATGATTTTTTTATACGAATGATTATATAAAAAACCACCATCTCTGTAAATTTCAAAAACATGTAAAAAAAATTGAGTTTCAGTCATTTTAACCCTGCTGAAATTAGAGAGATGGTAGTTTGTATAATTATTTGAATAAAAAAAATTTCCGCTGGCTGTACGTTGGTGGAAAACCCGTCCGCTGGAAATTAACTTTTTTTTACAAGTTTCCATGTTCAGCGGACGGGTTTTCCACCAAGTTACAGCCACTGGACTGTTTTTTTATTCGAATAATTATACAAACTACCATCTTTGTAAATTACAGCAGGGTTAAAATGACTGAAACTCAATTTTTTTTTACATATTTTCGTTGCTCCCGTTGGCGAACCCACCACTGTTTAGGCAGCTGACGGTCACTTGGCTAAGAAAACAACCAAATCAAGCTACATATATACAAATTATGGCCAGGGTTAAAATGACTGACTAAAAACTATCACTGGCTCCCGGGCTATTATTATTAATAGAGTTCAAAGCGCATCTAAGGTTGTGATCATCATTGGAAAAGCAGACACGGTTTTTAAACCTTGCTGGTTATAAAGCAACTGTATTCGAATATCGAAGGATTTCAATGGCTAGAGATCAAATTTGACTCTAGTATGTGGAGCAGAAAGTGATATTTATTATTAACTACCCTTGACGGTTCTTTCGCCTTCTTTTTGAATAACATTTGCCAAAAAGATGTGCTCAGATGTGATTATATTTTCTCACTGTGAGTGTCTACCTGGAAGGTTTATTTATGCATTTTAGTACTTTCTCTTGGTTTCTTTGTTTTTAATTCTGATGATGCAGTATTCACTATCTCAACCGTGTCTGAAAGAGTCTAGGAATAGAAATTTCATCATATTTCATTGTATAACTTTCGAAAACAGCAGCAATTAAATTATAAGCGTTAGGTTTGACCATTCATCCTGAATACGTTTCCATTGTGAACTAAGTATTTCAATTGTGAATTTCAAAGGACTTTTGTTTGTGAATAGAATTATTCTCGGATTTATCAATCAGTATTTGTCGAATTTCAAAGGATTATCAGAAAAGTTGCATGTCTATCTCTTGGAAAATCCTTATTTGTCATCGGCAAGCAATGTCATACTAGAATGCTAACGTTCTAACCATCGATTGTTTGCAACTATTATTTTTCTCGAAACAGATATTTTTCATATCCAAATTGCTGCTCTGCATGAAAGACCCACTTGAAATTCGAATATCGAGAAACATAAATCTTCCGCTTAAAACTGACTTAGAATGAGAGTCCCCATTCTCTGCAACTATACCTCTTTCCAAGAATCAGGGACCTGTTCACTTTATGAGCAATTCCAAGTTCCTCTAATATCAGGTCCTTCACGAGGATTTACATTTCTGTCTCCGCAGAATTCGAATGAGGCTCACCCATACCTAAGCTCACCACGCGCGTAATATAAGTATTTTCTAATCTACCTACTAATTTATATCTAGACCCCAGTCCCTGAGTATTCCCTCGGTGCTACCGATATCAGTTTGCTATTAAATATGGTTGGTAAAGTAGGCAGTAGGCTTATGGGAATTAAAACCTCATTGAGGTTAGAAAGGAAAACAGACGACAATTTGGACGCTGAATATTTGCGGACAAATTTGTCCAAAGTTAGGAAATATTACTTTGGGAGATGAGATTGAGGTTTGGAGGATGAATTATGCAGGATATATATTAAAGGTACCATGAGCAGCGGGTAAAATCTGTCCCATAAGTTTTTGGATATGTTGCCGACTCGTTTGCAGAAGTTTACACTACTTGAAATGGAATGGGGGAAGGCATTTATTGGTAATCATTTTGCACCTTCGTTCTGATGAAATATTATGATTCATATTATTTGTTATTTAACACGTTGACTGCCAACTACGAGATAACTCGTAGATCCGTTCTCTGTCAGGACGCCGACTACGAGTCATCTCGTACTGTGTTGACTTACCATTATCGAGTAGCTACGATTGAACTTCGTAGTATATAAGCGTTAACTCTGGGAAAGAAGAAGAAATAAATGCTAGCTTACATGAACTAAAAACTCATTCATAAGGAAACAGATATTACCTATAATTAACAAAAAATGATTCGTAGGCCCTTTTCAAAATAAAATACATATTCTTCAAAATTTCGATGATAACTATGTAATAAAATCATATAGTTCTGAATAATAAAATATGAATAACTGATATTGGCATTTTCGACCAGAATTCGGAAAATTGCCGTGTCAGTCAACGTGTTAAGGCAGCGATTCTTGCAGTTATTCCCGAAAGAAAACGGTATGAATGAATGAATGTGTCAAAAAAGGTGCTAACTTTTGAGATACAAGGTGGTAAAGTTTCCAGAAAAAATTTTCCTCATAACCACAGCAATGCTATTCAGATATTATCATGAAATTAGAATATACCCGTTCTCAATGCATCAGGATTTATTTTTTGATATGAATACAGACAATTAATTTTTTTCCACCAGTGGCGTTGTATGGGTTCTGCATTGAAAAAAACGGGAAAGGTCACTGGTTCTCCCCAAATTCAAACCTCATTTCGAAATTCCTATTCATTTGTGAACAAATTTAATCTGTTCGGCAAATTACTAAAAGTCTCATAGGGTGACCATTCCGTGGAAATTGCTTGAGTTCAAATTAAATTAAAAGCTTAATTTGTTTCAATAACGAAAGTTATATTATTAATTCAAGAACAATGAAACTGCTTCATATTCCAATACAGATACAAAAATCACTGCATAACACTTTTTAGCAAATTTGTTCGTGAAGCCAAACGATTTTAGTTTTTTTCAGCAAAAACAATGCCCTGAACGAATTGAAATCAGGATATCAGTTCTTTCAGAAATGAATAAGAATTTCATAAATAGTTTTCAATGTAAGAAACAGCAGCCTTAATTTTTTTCACAAAAATTTCCAATGCGGAGCCCATACGGACGCCACTGGTGAAAAAATAAAACTGTTTTCACAGAAGAAAAATGTGATACAGTGGAACGTGTACCAAATTTCATAAAAAATATCTGCAACAGCATCATTTTTGTGAAATTTAGCACAACGTGTTCAAAAAAAGGGTTCAAGGTTTCTGTTCACATGAGATTTCCTTTTAATTATGACTAAAAGAATCACGAATTTAAGCCTGTCATTCAGAGATATCTTGTGTATTTCAATTAAACTGAAATAATAGTAAGACTGTTTTCCACTTACATAGGTGTAGGTTCAGTCATTGTTCGAGCTTACAAAGTCTGTCATTCAAGGCATTGACCTTTCTGGACATTTACGACAGATGCGATCATGGATCATTGAAAATGCTTTGGTACATTAAACTTCAAATTAAAAGCAAGTAATGGACTTTCATTCTAAAACATCCTAAAAATAT
The DNA here is from genome assembly GCA_013421045.1 of Propylea japonica. NCBI lineage: Eukaryota > Metazoa > Arthropoda > Insecta > Coleoptera > Coccinellidae > Propylea > Propylea japonica. The sequence continues at coordinate 12,444,336 of CM024243.1, read as the reverse complement.
AGACGACGTTTCGGCATATATAATGCCATCTCCTGGGAGAAAGTATAATAATGGTTTTCTTCGGTCAGAATAGTGTCTTTCGATTTTCTAATATTTTCACGGATAGAAGTGCGTTCTTAGTAGAATGAAACATACAATTTACTGCAAAAAAACTAGAGTCCTGATACCAACTAGAAGATCGCGATTAAATTAATAAGGAAATGGTGTATATTCTCCCATCAATTCCAAATTATATATTTTTATGGTGAGTAACAAAGCAATATACAAATATACAGGTTTCCTTTCAAGTTGGCCTATTAGACGTATTTGAAGCACCAGTCAATATTTCGTGGATATGGAGCCTAAGGGATGAAGGAACTCTTCCCCTAAAATATTTTTCAGTCGACAGTGCTGCTCAATCTATCTAAACGCAAATCTACGTTCTTATTTCAAATGGAACTACTTTTATTCTAATCTATGTATTCAAAAACAATTTCGTAGTATAACCCACCAAAAAATTCTCTGCCATGCACTGTTGCCAAATTCTTGAAATTTTTGACATCTGCATTGCTTGTTGGGAAATGCAATATCTCGATTATTTTTTATGCGAACGAACCTGCAGTATCATAGTAGACAATCCCTGAATTCCTGTGGTACATTCGGGATTTTTATACATCTTGACGTTTTCTGAAGATTTCGCTCCGTAAATGTGGAACTCAAAATTGGAATATTTCGAGATTTTCTAATAGCAACACCATATTCGTTTCACTACATTCGATTCTAAATAAAAGACGAATGGCTATTTCGTCTCACACTAATTATCTATTCCGGATAGTTCTCGAAGAAAAGAAAATTACTGAAAATTTTCGGTATCTATAGTCATTATCTATGGACATAATGCTGTGATGTTAATTATCGAAAAGAATTCTATGGTTGTGGTCATAATATTGGGTCAGGATTACCTAAAGCCATTACAGTTTTCTGAATTTCTTTACAGTCATTTCTCTGAATGTGGGTTACAATTGCTGGAGGGCCTAAATATTAGGCCTAAATAATTAGGCCCTCCATTTATAAATCTCGAATATTTCAATTTTAAGTTCCACATTTTCGGAGCAAATTCTTCAAGAAACTCGACGATATAAAAAATACCGAATGTACCACATGAATGCTGGTGTGAGACTGCTGAGTTTGGTTTCGTTCGCATAAAACATAATCGATATTGCCGAACTGACAATGTAGATGTCAAAAATTTCAAGAATTTATGCATAACTTGGCAACAGTGCATAAGAGAGAAATTTTTCAGTAGGTTATATTGCGAATTTGGTATTGAATCGATACATAAATGAAAATATTGGTAGTTCCATTTGAAATAAGGAAGTAGATATGCGTTTAAGATATATGTGGCAACACTGTCGACTCGAAATAATTTAGGGGAAAAGTTCCTTCATCCCCAGAGCTCCGTCTGAAATTTCAGAAAGCAATATTCACTAGTCCTCCAATACGTCTAATACGCCAAGTAAAAAGGAAAATCCTGTATGTCTTATACAATCAAAACAAAATGTAGATCTGCCACTTTTCGCTTGTCCTTGCAGCGCGAGAGCGACGCTGTGTTGGAATCCCATCAAATTAATTTTCACTCGAAAACAAAGAGAGGATCAAAAGAAGAGAGTTATATTAATGCCATCAGAAATGAAGCGCCTGGAAACACTGACCTAGTCATATCTCAACATTCTGAAGCGATCTTTTATTCACACTGCAGACGGGAATACATCTATCATACGATAACGCAATTGAAAAAACCTTCATGGTTCTGCGGTAATTAATATTTCAATTGGATTTAGAGGTCTGAAGATAATATTCAATTACGAGACTGATTAAAAATAGAACAGCGTAGAATAAACATACTTAAGATATTCGCATTATGAGATAATTGTCGCAAATAATTTTAGCAGGCACAAACAATTTTTGGTAATTCGAATATTTCATTCTATAACAAGAATCAATATATCGTATTCTTATTCGTAAACCATTGTAAAAATTGCGGCCAAAATTCATACGATTTTTCCGGATACGTAAGTATGTATATTTTCATAGCTGATATTTTACATTTTTTATTGAATCTACCAATGGGCGTAATTGCGTCGACAATTAGATTAGATTAGAGAAAGTAGTAAAAATTCACGTTGTTGAAGAAATACGAGTTACAATCGAATCAAATCAAATCAAATCAACTTTATTCACACACATTTCTATTACAAATTATCCCCTATACCTTAGAATAATGAAAGGGGCGGAGACATCTAGGCAGCTAATGCCTGTTTTACGTCGCCAGCCTCAAGAAAGAATAAAAACAAACTCAAAGGGAAATCTACTATTATCAACTAAATAATTCACACATACAATGAGGGCGAGAAAAGTGAGAAGAGAAGGGCAGCAAAGTCCCGACAACTCGCAAGGAAATTCTACGTGAAAAATATCATAAAAGAGTCATATACTTAATCTTAAGGACTAATGAAAACAAAACAATTCTCTCAGAACACACCACTCCATTTCATATCTTGATCATCATGCCTGAGGTACTCCCCCAACGCAACTCGGAATTTTTTATTGTTGACAATTTCTCTTATGCTAATAGGTAGCAAGTTATACAATTTTGGCCCGAGGTAGAACACCGACTTCTGCACCAAAGTTTTGTGCATTAATGGTATTTTAACTTGTAAGTTGGATACACTTCTAGTTGGTGCCGAATTTCTGAGATTAAGTTCACTAAGGTTCATTTGTGTCCACCTCAAACATCTATAAACAAAAAGCGATCTCACCTTGAGAACCTGTGTTTCCTGGTATATTTTCTGAGTAGAAAATAATCTACTTTTTTTAATATAATTTTCAAAATTGTGTTCTGTGCAACTTGTAACGGATTCATAATTGAACTGAAGGTCCCTCCCCAGGCTAGAATACAATAGTTGATGATGGACTCTATGAGAGAAGTGTACAGAATAATAAGGTTTTTTTTCGTAAGTATATCTCTCAACAGGTAAAATCTGTTCATGAATGACCTAACTCTTTTAGTTACCCTGGTGATATGTTCGCGCCATCTGAGATGCTGATCGACCGTAACTCCTAGATAATTGAATTGGTCTTTTCGATGTTAGGGCAATCGCATCCTGAAAAGTCCACACAAGCAGATGTATGTAATCTTAACTGGCCATTGACTGGCTGGTCCGATACCGTAGGGGAAAATGTCATATATTTTGTCTTTTTATATTCAAACTCAACAAATTGTTGTCGAGCCAACTTTAATTTTTTTTATATTTATCTCAGCAGTGTGATGTACTCTTGACCATGTCTTTTCGGTAAAGATATTGCAGTATCGTCTGCATAACATACCATATGACCCTCAAAACCTCGAATGCGAGACAAACTGTTTATATAAACAAGGAAAAATATTGGGCCCAAGACCGTTCCCTGTGGTACACCAGTACTAATGCGAACGTCATCACTGATCTCATTATCTACCTTCACCCTTTGTACCCTTCCCGTTAAATAATTTGATATGAGTTTCAAGGCTTGTCCCCTTACACCATAATTCTCAAATTTCTCTAGGAGAAGTTCATGTGATATGGTGTCAAAAGCCTTGGCGATGTCCAGAAACACAGCCAAACACTTGGACGACTCATCAACACCAGCCAGGGCCTTTTTGGGAAAATCTACCATCGCATCTTCTGTACTAGAATTCCCGACGAATCCAAATTGTCTATCAGTTAATACCCTATGTTTCGTGAAAAAAGAAACCAGTCTGTGTTTCAATGTTTTCTCAAAGATCTTTGCGAAATTGCTAATCATAGATATCGGACGATAGTTTTCTAGGGAATTTGAGCTGCCAGACCGCTTATATATTGGTAAGACAACAGACTCCTTCCATTGATAGGGATATTCCCAGTTTTATAACACAAATTTATAATGTGTTCTAACGGATCTGCTATATGCTCACCTATACTTTTATTAACTTTGTACTGAGGAGGTCGGGACCTGGTGAACTGTTATTCTTCAAATTCATTATGTGATTGTATATTTCGGTTTTATTCACCGGTTCAAGAAATAATGAGGACTGAACCGAAGCCTCTCTAATGTAATTCTTTGGTAAATTTACCTTTTCGATCCTACTTGTCATTTTTTTTTCCGATATTCGCGAAATATTCGTTGAAAAGATTAGCTGTTGCATTGTTCTCTGAAACTACTTCGCCGTCTTCCGTTCGAATTATAATTTTCTTTTTGTCCGAGTCATTGCCAGATACTTCGTCAATAATCTTCCAAATTTTTTTAAAGTTACGTTTAGCATTTTCTATTTTGTGTTTATAAAAATCGTTTTTAGTTTTTCTTATCAAGTCATTTAGTTTGTTTCGATATCTGAGGTATTTTTGTTCTAATTCTATTGACCATTTTCGCAACAATTTCCTTTTTAATAAGTTTCTCTGATTGATAGATTTAATAAGCCCACAGGTGATCCAAGGTTTCAGTTTTATTTCCCCTTTTATTTTACAAGTTTTGGTACTCGTTGAGTTAGTTATATGTGTATTCAGTTTTTCGAAAAACTCATCAAATGATGACTGGGTATCATTTTTATTGAGTGTACTCATCCAGTTTTCATTCGACAATTTTGAATTAAGTTTTTTATAATTGATAACCTTCGTCAGATAACTACCGCTCTGTCCTCTCTCATGTTGTATTTCGGGAAATTTATATAAACAAACGGCGCGAAATGATGTATGTACGGAATATAATCGATTTTATATTGGTTTTTTTGATCAGTCCCCTGTTTTGTCTGATGAAAATATGGTCAATTAATGTTTGAGTATTCTCTGTAACCCTTGTTGGTTGTTTATATAAGAGGCAAACCCGTTTGATTCTAGTAGATTTAAATAATTATCAACGTCATTCGATTTGTCGTCTAAAAGATCTATATTCATATCTCCTAAGTGTATTTCCATACTTTGTTTATTCATATCAGAGAAGTGTGTTCCAAGATCTTCAATATAATCATCAATTTCGTCGATGGAGATCTATATGATGCTGTGATACCTATATTATAGCTCATTTCCAAGTTTTCAATTGTCGAAATGTGTTTTTTATATAACCGACTACTCCATCACATTTATTATTTATTGACTCATTGTAAAACAATGTGTAATTTGGAATGAAAAATTCTTTAATAGATGGTAAATTTCTAGTTTCCGAGAGAAAAATAATATCTACCATACCCTTTAATGACTCTATATGAATTAAAAGTTCATCGAAGTGCTTACGAAGACCTCTAATATTGAAATGCACTATCCCAAGACCGCCCACGCACTCGCCGCCCCTGCTCTCCAAATAACTTGTTATGTTATCAATTAGTTCAGTATTTATTTTCTCGTCCTCATCTATCTCACCTAGAATTTCTAACATATTTGTCTATTCGGCAAATAACCAAAAACAAAACGACATATGCATCGCCCGACAATCACAGATCCACCGTAAAATCAGATAACAATATATTCAATAATAATCAACGCATCAACAAGTAACAGGAAGATAAACAAAACTATCATGTTAACATGTGTGACAATGAATATTCCTCCGTCTAAATGATATAAAGAAATGAAAACAGCAAAATATAATATAAAGAAATTTGTATGTACTCATCTTATTCAAAGAAACTATTCAAATGTTCTTCGGATTTAACAATAACCACTTTATCCTGGATTGTGGCGAAAATTTTTCCATTATTGGTCCATACTTGTTTCAATCCAATCTTCTCGATAGTCTTATTAAATAGTGCAACTCGATTCTGTGTCAGATCCTCTCTAATGACCACTCCAGTGCCCTTTAAAAGTTTCTTTGCATTGTATATTTTCTGCTTAACTTGATGACTTTTCATTTTCAAGTAAATTCCTCTGTCCTTCCCATTTTTGTTTCCTATTCTATAACATATATCTACGTCTTCAGACCCAATTGTAAACCCCATTTTCCGTTCACCAATGTCAGAACTTCCTCATGGGTATTTTCGCCCGTTTTTTCTGGTAACTGAAAAATTCGTAAACTTTTTCTACGAGAATTCTGATCCAGATTGTCGTACTTCTCCTGCAATTTCCTCATTATATTCGGTATTTCACAGATATTAGTTTCATGAACTCGTTCACTTTCAATTCCAGATCTGTAATTTGCCTTTTATTCCTCCCAGTTTTTGCTCCATAGTTTCCACGACCGCATCCGACACCTTATTTACAATATGTTTTATAAATGTTTCATCTTTAAAGAATTCGTTGATTGCGGAGTCAATTTCTTCTCGTGTTTCCCGTGTTAAAACCATTTTCCCAACTGTGATTATTGAGAAATATTCTATTTTATATGGACCAACGTACCTACAGTTTAGTTTTTACTACTCGCTGATTCGTATTCTCGTATATTTCCTGAATGGAAACGGAGTGCCGAACGATATACGTCTAATCAGCTCGAGACATATGCGTGTGCAATTCCTCCATTACTTACATACTGACATGACACATCATGTCTTCCTGTATAGTGAAGTTTTTTTTCATTTCTTCTTTCATCATACTTCTAGAATACAAGGCGGATGAAGCTTTTCGAACATAAGAAAAATGGCAGGTGAGCAGATTATCAACTGAAACAATATTTCAGGGCAAGAGTTCCTTTATACCCAAGGCTCTACCTAAAATTTAGAACAAAATATTCACTAGTTCTCCGAATACGTCTAATAGGCCAACTTAAACGGAAAATCTTGTATGCCGTATCATTGGTTATACATCTAATGATACAGGGTGACTAGTGACGTGAGGGACAACGGCTAACTGAAGATAGAGGACCTCGAACTGATTGAGGATTGTGGGTTCAAATATCCCATAAGGCTATTAGATTCAGAGATGCAGGGTGTTTTTGCAAAAGTGCTGAAAATATATACACTCACATTTCCGTCAATAAGACAAATTTCCGTTGATATTTGGCAAGCTTGTTACTATACATAGTCTCCATCAGATCGAGAAAAAAAATTTAAAAATTGCAAGTCCGTATTCAAAAATTGCAATTTTCGTGTCAAGCGAGAAATATCACTCGGTATATGAGATGAAAAAATTGAAATGGGAAATTGGAATCTGCAAAAATCTGTTTTCAGTTTAAATGGCACAACATTCTTATAGTTTTCATGATATGTTGAAAGTCGAATATAACTATTTATTCATATCCACTTGAAGAAACATACCATTCCTGATGAAAGAAAACACTTAATTCGAGATGCTTAAATAATCCTGACGCATTTCGAATATTCCTTCACAACTTGAAATCCTCTATAATTGATCTATCAAAATAATCTAGAAAAATTAAAAAAAATACAAACCAAAAAGTAGCACATATGATTCATGGAAAAATCAAATAAACAAATCCTCGAAATGAGAGCCATTCCCCTGACACATTGATTGGCTCTTTTAAAACATTGGAGTACTTTTCATATCTACAAGGTGAAAAATTAGACTCTTGATAAAACAGAAACACTGGATTTCAGCTCGAGAAAATATTGACTTAAATTTATCACTCATAGAACTCCCGAACAAAAATCCATCTGGTACTTATGTTTTCAACAATTTTACTCATGAATGAAGTAATGAAGTAAGTTTGAGGAATAACTTTTTTAATACGGATATGCAATTTTAGAATTTTGGTCTCGATCTAATGGAGAATATGTATAGCAAAAGCTTGCCAAATATCAGCGAAAAATTTGACATATTGACGAAGATATGGGAGTTAATCTTTTTAGCACTTTGGCAAAAAATATACTCTATATCTCTGAAACTAATAGCCTTATGGGACATTTAAACCCACAATCCTCATTCAGTTTCAGGTCCTTTATCTTCAGTTAGCCGTTGTCCCTTACGTCACCAGTCACCCTGTATAATTTAACTCAATGCAATCAAAACAAAATGTATATCTGCCACTTTCGCTTTGTCTTGCTGCTCAAGAGCGACGCTCTGTCGGAATCCCATCAAGTTAATTTTCACTCGAAAACAAAGAAAGGATCAAAGAAGAGAGATATTAATGCCATCAGAAATTAAGCGCTTGAAAATACTGACCTAGTCATATCTCAACATTCTAAAGCGATCTTTCATGCTGCAGACTGGAATACATCTATCATACGATAACATAATTGAAAAAATCTTCATGGCTCCGCGATAACTCAATATTTCAAGTGGATTGTAGAGGTCTTTAATAAATATTCAATTACCATACTAATTAAAAATAGAACAGCAATAGAATTAACTGCAATGAAGAATATTTGCATTTGGGGATAATTGTCCCAAATAATTTTGCATTATTCGAATATTTTCATTCTGTAACTAGAATAAATATATCGTTTTCTTTTTCGTAACCATTGTAAATATTGAGGTCAAAATTCATAAAAATTTTACAAAAACGTAAGCGTGGATATTTTCAAAGCTGATCACTTTCCCTTTCTTTATTGAATCTGCTAATCTAGTTATGCAAACAAAAATTTGTGAATATATGATAGTGATTAACGTTCTGGAAGAACTACGACTATATTTTTCTACATTACTTAAGTATTGACACATTTTCATGTCTTCATGTATAGTGAAGTTTCTCTTTGAGCGGTCTCAATGATTGTTATATCCTTTTGCCCAAATGCTTGTAGTTTTCGAATTTTGAGCTGAAAATGGTCTCAAACGATAGGTTTCGACTCCCTGATGACGAATCTGTGGTCAAATTAGGCCCTTTCTATTTGACGCTGCATCACTTCCAAAATGATGCTTCCAACTGATGTTGCTTCTTGACAAAATCAGTTTAATTTTCGTCACTTCAGTTCATCACAAAAATAACATAACCTAACATTTTGGTAAACGTTTAGATTTCACTTCTGAATATAACAGAAAGTGAATTATTATTTTCGGTTTCATTACTAGTAATGAATAAGTCATATTGATTTAAGAATTTCCTTTCGATCTATAGTCAATATTCTGATTTAGTATTCAGTTTTCAAACCTTATCGTTTCGTTGAGTGCCATCCGAAAATGTCATGTTCCATTTGTTTCAATCACTTCAGTTCCAACTGAAGTGATTTCGGAAATTATTCAGACAAATAGAAAGCTAGGATGCAATTCTGTCCGTAGAGCCGTCCGGCTGGACGTAGGCACGATAAATTTCGAAGGGATTTTCCTAGAGACTTGAGATTTCAGGGTGAGTTCGGCTTCCAAATGCTGCGTTCGTTAACCAGCAGAATCGTACAAGGTGTTCCATTCAGAATTCTTGTTCCTCAATATCTCAGACAAAAAGAAACCAATCGAAATTTTGCGGTCACATGCAGGATGCTCATAATAAGCCTTATTTTGTGGCCATAGGATTAACAGAACCATAAAAATTCAATTGGAATATTGAAACGAAGAATCTTTATATTTCCATAACAAGATATCCGATTCGAGTGAAATTCATTTTGTAAACGAAGATTGATATACAAGATGTTGCTGTGCCGTAAAAATTTCGTGAAAGACTTGAGATTCAGGCTAAGTATATGAATGCAAAATCTCAGCACGATTGGAATTATATTCTGGAAATCATTAAAAAAATTGAATATGTAAAAAGTCAATAATTAAAAAAAATTAATTCTACGGTTCAGATGATGCGATGCTCGTGAGTTTTCGCACGAATATTCAGTATATCTAGATTAATTCACAAAATAAATTGCATTAGGATCCGACATCTTGTTATGGAAATATAAAGATTATTTTACAATATTCCATTGAATTTTCTATGATTCTATTAACACTATGAACACATAATTTGCATGAGCTTCTTGAATGTAGCTGCAAATTTCATTTTGATTGGTTTCGTTTTGTCTTAGATATTGAGGAACAACAATTTTGATGGACCATAATATATGGAATACCTCAAGTCTCTAGGACGATCCCTTCGAAAGTTATCGTGTTCACGGCCGGACGACTCTACGGACAGAATTGAATTTGACCACGGATTCGTCATCAGGGAGTCGAAGCCTATAGTTTGAGACCATCTTCGGCTCAGAAGTCGAAAATTTCAGACAATATTGCTAAACGTTATCTATAGCACTCTTCTGAGTAGAACGAGCGCTCAAAAATTCGTCAGGAGCTCGCCATCCTACCGAAATTCCTGCAATCTGAAACAATTAATTGCTGTAAGTATCAGCATGAACAAAGCTGGAAAACGATCATTAGGCTATATTGGGACAGCACAGTACTAACAAACTCAACAGTTGGTCATAAGAGCTCAGCCACAATTCTAGTCAAGAAGAAGGAGAAGGAAGCAATACTCATATATCTAGAACTTCGGATCAAAAGGCATTAGGGTATGTCCATCACCAGAATCATTTTCATTTTTATATCGATATAAGAGTTTCAAATCCAATCTCAGAGATCTAGATTTGAATAATAATAATAATATTCACTCAGTACTGCTGGAATGGTGAGAAAATTCGTAGGTCACGATGGATGTAACGAGCAACCATGGAGGAAAACATTACAAGAGCGATTGCCCAGGAAAAGAAAAACAATACTTGCTATCCGGGATAGGTGACCTGATACACTAAGCATAAAACTCTTGACACTCTGTAGTTGAAAGATCAGAAAAACATCTTGATTTTCGCTCTTTGCATCTACTAAAGCGACCAGTCCCGCGTCATGATACTAAAGGACCTGCTTCCCACTAATTCCATTTCAAATTATCGCATCAGAGAAAATTTCATTTGCGTGGAAATATAAAGAAGCGGAAAATGCCACTAATGGGTTCTTCTAAATTAGATACGAGACATAATCGCGACATCTAATTGAATTCTGGGATAACTCAAGCTCGCTACTAATATAGACATTCCGTGAATATTCGCCCCGTAATGTTGGTAGCATTGCCACAAACAGCGTAACGCACGCAAAGTCCCTATCATGCAAATTAGTACAGAAGATCCAGAAAAATGGAAGCTTGCATTGTGCTCGAAATATGGAGGAAAATATTCTTTAAAGATGCAGATAGCTCCAACAGATTATAATAACACTGGTAAGAACCACACAGAGTGTATAGTTATACTAGATGTAAATATACAGAGTTTACATAAATGGTAATTTTTGTGTGTGACGTTGTAGAGGGTCGACAATTGACTCATATGTATTTCTTGTTACATTAGTTTTTTACTGTGGCAATCTCAGAGTAAAAAGTAAAACTAGAGATGCCTTAACGCATTTGTTGAAGGGGTTGACGCTGCCAAGTAAAATTTGTTTATGAACACGAAAAATATTCCGGCGTTGCGAACTTGTGCCGTATCTTTATTCCGCATTGGGATAATTGGTCTACGGACCCCTTACTATGATCGTAACAGCTAGAGTCTGCTAATAAATTCGGTCGGTTTGGCAACATCCTTCTGTTACCTTTTAGTTATTCGATGCGTCGTGTTCACATCTTCGTTCGAATTGACTTCCATAAACTGAATTGTTTTACTGATTTGGTGGCAGTTTATTGTCGCTTAGGAGTATTCCGGTAATTATAGCTATGGCAAAATAACGAAAATGCAGTATTTTATTCAAAAATTGTAGAACCTTGTATAACTTCTCAAAAAGTTTTCACCAATTTGATGTTGATGTTGAAACACCACTGTTCAAATCGATGGGAAATGATGTGTAATGGGTCTATAGAGTTTTTTGAAGGCTTAAGGTTCTGAAAACTGATTCGTTATAAACCTTCCTGGTTCTTCAGGCATCGAGCAATATCATTTCGATATCAAAGGCATATCAAGTGCAAGAGATCAATTGGCTGTAAGTTGTGGCTTTGGGAGATGATAAATCAACATTATGGGTCTGTAGAGTTTCTGGCACATATGGGGTTTTAAAAAGTATTTTTTGTGAAAGCAGAGAATAATATTAATCGATATAAATCAACCAATATTAAGCTCATACTTCGGAGCTAATTTAGACTTAGCTCGAGACAAAATGCAAGGAAGTGGTATCAATCAGAGCACCTATGGATGGCCATTTCGCCCATACGAAAACCCTCTTCCATAGCATGAATCTCGAACGCTCCGAAGTATGAGTTTAATATTGGTTGATTTATATCGATTAATATTATTCTCTGCTTTCACTTTATTTTTATTCATGGCGATGTACGCGTTAAACCTATGTCTATTATTTACTACTAGTCACCTGACGTTACCCGAGCGCTCCGCGTTGTGGACTGAAGACGAGAATTTTGCGATATGCAGAAACGCTTCAGTCAAGACAACAAATGATAAACATTTCGCTACTTCGTTCGAGATTCATGCTATGGAAGAGGGTTTTCGTATGGACTAAGTGATGGCGTTGTCGGTATTTTTAACATGCATTCAGTGTCTTTCAGTGTTACTGTTATGGCATTGTTATGTGGGATAATACCCTAAAAAGGACGCCGTTTCGCTGTGAGTTCCAAGAAATACCTTCTATCATTCAGAGCTATCCTATGCTGATGAGTCCTAATAAGGACGAAATGGCCATCCATAGGTGCTCTGATTGATACCACTTCCCTGCATTTTGTCTCGAGCTAACTCGAAATTAGCTCCGAAGTATGAGTTTAATATTGGTTGATTTATATCGATCAATATTATTCTCCGCTTTCACTTTATTTTTATTCAAGGCGATGTACGCGTTAAACCTATGTCTAGTATTTTTTGTACAACTGCCATTAAAAGTGACACTTTTAACGACAGCAAACAATGTTAAAATTGATTTTTACGTGGAAGAGTGTTGAAAATATTTTTAACATCAGTGTTAAAAATATTGTAGCATTAGTGTTAAAAATATTGCGTTTTTTTTCATTTGTTAGTAATTATAACGTTGGCAACATTTGCCATTCACAACAACCTTTTGATTATTTGAATATTAAAATGAATTTTGGAGTTAATTGTCATTGCAAATTCGCCCATTTGATTATCAAAATAGGGCAGTTGTACAACACACATTGTATGGTATTTGTGTTAAAAGTGATTTTATTTTGTTCGTGAAATTGTTCAATTCGCTCCTCTTATTTCACAAACTTTTTCACTCACAAAATAAAACGTCACTTTTAACACTCATATCATAAATAGCTATACTTTGAGAACCATACCTTGGTTTATAAGACTACCGCTTATAAGGCAACTTTCTTCGACAATCGAAAAAAATTCATATTACTTCCCACTTTATGTGGTCTTTTTCGTCGTTTTATTTTCTTAATGCATTCTCAATATATTCAAACTAACCGGATTAAAGATGGAAATTGTTTGAAAGAACAAAAAGCCCTTCAAAATAAATAATTCAGCTCATTCTTTAAACAAATGCAATGATAAATCTACTACACTGATACAGAGAGACAAAGTTGTCTGTGCATGCTCTCGTATCATACCTAGAAGTTTTTAATATATTGTTTACACTTACCCTGAAATACTCTGCTAAATTGTATGATGAAGGAAAAAAATGTGTGAAAATGATGAGAATTTGAAATTTATCAGTGTTTGGTATTCTGACACTGTATAAAACGAAATTCCGATTAGTTTGAATATAGTAATGTTATCCTTTCTATGTCAAATTTCATTTAATGCTCCTAAAACCCAAGCAACATTCTGATATTCTACTGAACTCCAGGCTCCAGGTCCAGCCAGTGATTTCAGATTAAATCGAGCTTTGTTGATTTATGGAATGATTTTGCCACTGATTGACCAGCATTGAATCTATCATTTATTTACTGGTTGATGGTTCACCGAAATTTTGAACGAAAACAAGCAAATATCCATTTGTACAGTCATTCTTTTTACGGTAATAAATTCACCAAAACACGCTGTAAAATGGAAAACATGACCAATACCCGCTTTAGAAGCGGATTTAACACCCTGAAGGGGTAAATTGATTAATTAGAGATTGCCGATTCAGCTGATGAGTCGGATGCGATTTACGATCCGCTAATTATTCAGTCAAAAACCCCACATTTCTGTATTTGGAAATTTAGGAGAATTTAGGCCGAAAATGGTTTCAAACGATAGAGTTCGACTACCTGAGGACGAATCTGTGGTTGAATTCGATTCGTCCGTGGGCAGTCCGACCGTGAGCAAAATAACTTTCGAAGGGATTGTCCTAGATCCTTGAGATTTTCAGGATAATTGGGTTCCCAAATGCCGCGGTTAAGTTCGTTAACCAGCCAAATCAAAATCTTCAAAATATGGCGATTCAGAATTTTTTCTCAATATTTAAAACAAAACGAAACCAATCGAAAAGAAATCTTGCGGCCACATGAAAGATATTTATAATAAGCATGCAAAATTTCGTGGCATATTAATAAGAAGAATCTTTATATTTCCATAACAAGATATCCGATTTGAGTGAAATTCATTTTGTGAATGAAGATTTATATATTGAATGTTCATGCAAAATTTCAAGAGGATCGCATAATCTGAACTATATAATTTAATTATTTTTTCCGCCGACCTCGAAATAAAAAGTGATTTTAATGTGCAATTCTCATGGCAACCGTTCACAAATTATTCAGAAGCACTACGAGAAATGTCAGAACTCTACTGGAACATAGATACATAGAAATTTGTGCAGAATGGGAATGTATTTTAATCAAGAATTCATACACAAATCATATTGAGATCGTCGGAAAAATCTTGTAATCAACTCGGTTATTAATCGAGTGACTAAAATGGTCTCGAACTATTAAGGCGTTCGCTCCGCTCACGCATTAAAATATTTTGACCATTAGTCGCTGTCTTTAATAACCTAGTTGATTAAATAACTATTAATTATTGATTTTTTACATATTTAATTTTGTGAATACACTGATCAACAATTGCTAGGGATCACTTATGAACTTCTCTTCATTTGTACTCGTATTTTTTCAAGTTATCTCGTGAATATCTGCACATTATATGTTCTCTAAGGAAAAAGTAAGATGTTTTGAGCTGATTATATCAAAGTCTTCCTCACGTCATCGGCTCTTGTTCACAAAATCGATTATTATCTGTAGGCTGTTACAGGTGGAGTGAAAAGCAATGTGGTATTTGTTATTAAATCTGTTTTTTTCTCTCGTTCAAACACATAAGGTGACAATAATTGAAGAAATGAGAACAATATCAGCTTATCAGTCATGCCGAGAAGACGTTTGGCTCCTGTGCAACTGGACCAAATCATACAGTGGATACAGGAAGGTTTGTCCCAGCGAGAAGTGTCCCGGCGGTTGAATGTTTCGCAAAGTGTCGTGAGTCGGGCTTGGAATAGGTTCATCCAAAACGACTCAGTAGCTTATGTTCATGGGGGAGGTCGGCAGCGCAGTACAACAGCTGCCCAAGATCGTCTTTTGATCCTCAATGCTAGGAGAAATCCCACTTACCCGGCGTCGCGGCTCAATAGATCACCGAACCAGACTGTAAGACGACGACTACATGTTCGTGGTTTGAGAGCACGTAGGGGGGTACAACATCCCCGTTTGAATAGGGAACACCGGGTTCATCGACAGCAATGGGCTGAGGAGCACTGCAATTGGACACTTGAAGATTGGAGCCGATGTTTATTTACGGATGAGTCTAGATTTCGTTTGCTCAACTCCGATGGACGTATTCTTGCTTGGAGGGAAAGAGGTCAAAGGTATGCAGAACAGTTTATGGTACGCACAACAGCTTTTGGCGGAGGTTCTATATGTGTATGGGGAGGCATTTGTTTGAACCAACGCACAGAGTTGGTTGTTCTGCAGAACACCACCATGACCAGCCAGAGATATCACGATATGATTATTGAACCCATAATTGTTCCGTTTGCGGCTGCCGTGGGCGAGAATTTCATTTTAATTGACGATAATGCCCGTCCACACCGTAGTCGTCTGGTTAATGAGCGCTAGAAACTCATGCTATTGATAGGATGGACTGGCCAGCTCGCTCTCCAGACATGAATTGCATCGAACATGTCTGGTCTGAGATGTCTAGACAATTGTCAACCTTAGAACAACCGATCAATAGCCTGGAGGACCTTTCAAACGCTTTACGGGATATTTGGACGAATTTGCCCCAAAATTTTATAAATCGTTTGATCAAAAGTATGCCTCGTAGGGTAGAATGCTTGAGACGAGCTCGGTACTAGCTTAACCGAAACTTCAGCCTTCTTGTGGTTTCATCATAAAATTTTATGTTTTTCAAACACAGAATTTTGAGTGTTCCTAATAAAGTCTTTTTTTCTCTCCAACTTTCCATTTTTTCAATCTTTTCTCAAATGAACCATATTATCAACTGAAAATACTCTGATATCTGACTAAATTTATAATCTTGGAGCGAATATTTCAGAAATAAATTTAGAACAAGTAAGTGATCCCTATCAATTGTTGATCAGTGTAATTTCAATAATATCATTCCGATGGCGCTGAGATTCTGCATTCGTACACCTAGCATGAATCTCAAGTCTTAAACAATATTTTCAGGTAATAGAGCATTAGTGCTCTACCAATGAACGAGCGCTCAGAAACACCTGCTCAGGGCTTTTCTGAATCGAGACGTTTGAGACCATTTTAGAACATGCTTTCATTCCCGAAACAAACTCGAAAAAGTATCGACTTTGTTCGACGACTTCTTGATGGAAAAAAATAATATTGTATTGTCTCCGAGTAGCTCATTTTCATATTCACCGTTACATCTGATGATTAATGAGTAAAAAAGTTATATTAATCTTTTAATCGTAGAGGAGCCATTATTTGGATCATTTTGGTTACTGAAAGAAAGAGATAACACAGCAACTGAATTTGTGCAAACATTTGTTTCTATAATGATTTTCAACCCTACATGACATCATTTATTTCATGAGTCGTAAAAATACTGTTAAGAAGATATGTGGGTAATTCTATACATTGTGTATGAGCGTTGTTTCATTCATTTCTGATTGTTAGCATTGTCTATTTTATATTATTAGTGGGCTCTTCTTTAGGATGTTCACACCTGTTAGCGTTCTTCTGTGTACAATAAAAAAGTAATCCTGGAACATGAAAAATTTAGATATAAGCGCAAATATATGAACAAGCTTTTTATGAAATGGAAAAATTCTAAGCAAACTGAGTACTGCTGTCTATATATGGCATATGATATGGCTAAGTAACATAGAAGCGTGGATTCATATTTTCAACTTCAAATCAGAAAAAAATTGCAGAATATTTGGAAACCAAAAACCAGATCAGGTTAAATTTTATTCTCAGTTGTGGATAATATATGATACCTTGTGTTCTTTCCAACAGAAAATCTGAAATTTTCCACTTTAGGACGCAACGACACGAAGACTCGGAACTTCCATTGCTCCAAATGTTATTTTGCATAGGACCGCCCAGACATAATTATTTTGACCTCGTTCTCTTTACTAGTAAGTCTAAGCAAGACGATTGAGACCATTTTCAGCTAAACATCCGGAAATTCTGGACATTCAGGCAAAACTATAGCATGCTGTTTCTTCGGAATTAAACCATCACACTTTCTTTCTTTCTTCGTATTTATTGGTGGAGAACATAATATTGAAGGTTCAATGTATTGCTTTCGTTCAACTCATTATCATGCATACCGTTAGATCCAGTAGACAATGAGTAAAATAAGGAGGACATTTATATACTAATTGTAGAAAAGCTACTTCCTTTGGATTATTTTATTTTGAATACTGAAAAAGGATTTCTCACAGCAACATTATTTGTGCTTAACCCTACATGACAACATTTTTTTATCGTCGTTGGAACATTCAATATGTAGTTTGTAAGCGCAAAGATATCAACAACTTTTTTATGGAACTGAATAGATCATCCCAGAAGTTATCTCGTCATGTGAATGCATGCGCAACGTCAGGTTTTGTCAAATGAGAGCGCTTCTGCAGAAAAACGAATAAATTTTGAGTTTATCGGAGGGAGAGCACAGAACTCTGAGATAATTTGACAGAGGTACGCCTTAGAAAAATGGGATTGAATTGAGCAGGCGACGGGAACGAATGGATACCGAAAAATTAAATATTATTCTTTCCCGACTGAAAAATTAGATTCGCAGCGCAATAATCTTCATGCCATCGAGTGCCCAGTGTGGCACGGTGATTAATCATTCCGATCTGTGGGGCCCAAAACAGAAACCCTGAAGAGAAATATAGCACTTTTCGGGACCCTCTGCGTGTTTCATTAATTCGTTCAGAACAAGGCTTGAGATATAACTCAATCGTCTCAATCATTCAAACTAAACCGAAGGTCTAATCTTGCCAGATTTCTGCTTGAATTATCGCTATATCCGTTCTCACATCAATGCACGCTCGTTTCTGATACCAGAAGCCTTGTGTGGAAAGTAAAATGAGAACTTTACAGGAGTTTTGACAAAAGTTTTAGTTTTGAATGCCTCAATACATTGCCAACGTTTTGAATCGTGTGCAATTCTTTTTCCATGCTCGGATTAATTTTGTTTCGAAATTACCTCACAAATACTAGAAAAATTCTGTGAGCGTTCCATAAATCCAACCTTAATTGGACAGAAAATAAAATAATGATAATGTTTTATTGTTTATGACTATATTTTGAAACAATAAAATGGACGGTACTTATCGACAAGTTATCAGGAATATTCTGTAATTTTAAAATGTACGAAGGAAATAATATACTCTCATCTCCGCCAAGTAATGGGTGATTGAACTAAAAGAACTGTGCTGGAGATTTTTTTCTCGATCAAAACTCGTTGGAAATGTTTTATTTATCAATTTCTGAGAGTATCCTGCAAAATAAAGCCTTCGTTTGGTCGAAATCGACGATTTTATTAATTGTTTATATTTGTTACGGCAGTCATGAAAATTTGCCCTTGGGCTGTCAACCGTCGCGAATTGTGCAACGTTGCCAATTTTTCGAACTTGTAGTTAAATTTAGGTTGACTAGTTCGAATATTGTTTCGAGAATGTGTTTTCAATTGAAATGATTCATTTCGCACCCTTTATTTTTTGTGAAGCACTCGGCAAGAGTGAATTTGCTATATAAATCCTAGGGAAAATATTCCAATTTGAGCTCCGGCAAATTAATATTTCCCGATAAATTTGAAAAATATCTATTAATGTTATTATGAATGAAATTATTTAATAGCTTGAGTAGGTTAGGTTAGGTTAGCTAAGATAGGAACAGTGCCAAGTATTAATAAGGGTGTGAATCACTCAAAAACACTTATTTTGCAAAAAAAGATCTGGCTCGTATAGGGAGAAATGGCACTTTAATTATTCCATTCATAATTCAATGGCCATTCCTCTTCCTACGAGCCTTTTTCAGAGGAAAATAAGTGTTTTTGAGTGATTCTCACTCTTATTAATACATGGCACTGTTCCTATCTTAGCTAACCTAACCTAATGCAACCTTAAAACTATTTTATAATTCCTTTCATACTAATATTGGAAAAGTTAACAAAAATGGGCTTCCATCCCATCCTAATAATTTGAAAGTAACTGGTAATTCGATTTGAGACATTGGCAACGTTGCACAAATTGCGACCGATGACAGGCGAAATGCGCCGATAGGCAGATTATCATGGCTGCCGTGACGAATATAAACAATTAATAAAATCGTCGATTTCGACCAAACGAAGGCTTTATTTTGCAGGATACTCACAGAAATTGATAAATAAAACATTTCCAACGAGTATTGATTGAGAAAATAGAGGAAAATTGGCTAGAACAATGTATAACCTCACTTACCTGACTGAAACTTTGGAATTTTTTTTCGAAAAAACTGAAAGGATTGCAGACTTCTTGTTATCATTTTCGCAATCTTGGACCCAAACTTAGCGAGTACAATTATTTTCACATCTCCAACACTATTCTTCTTGTTCAAAATAATTACCAAATAATGACATCGATATTAGGTTTGTTCTCACAACAAATCCCGAACATGTTTGTGACTAAAGTGACAGTGAGAACAGAATACAGCTTACTTTTCCAATATACATATGCATATAAAAAGCATAACATAATATCATTGAATATGAAAGATTTAGGGGATTGGCAAAAGCATCAGAAAGAAAAAGATTTTCCAGCTCGTCCAAATTGCAGAAAATCTTCTTTTATAAGTGGTTATACGAACTATTGGTTCATACGTATAAGGTTGTTGAACTTAACAAAGTGAAAAAAACAGGACTCCATCAGTCCTCAACGGGAAATCAAAAAGTACCAGAATAGATGAGGTTTGACAGAAAAGTGAAGACAATGAAGGGATGAAATCTCGAACTGGATATATGAAATGGAGATGCAAAGAAGTAACCCCTTTATCAGATTATTTCAAAAAAAAAATTGCTCCGTTACCGACATACGGTATTTCAAAGTATTCGAAGTTTTTTTAATATTTCCAGAATAAATATTGCTATTGAACTGAAATTTGGTATACCTTCACTAAACATATTCCAAATGGTCTTTAAAAACTGAGAAAAATTTGAAAATAGTCAGAGGCTTAGCATTTGGTGTCCTAGTGCATATTCACTCCTTCATCTTAAAGGGGTAACTATTTTGTACATTGAATTGAATACAGAAATGAAAATCTAATGACTTTTTGTCCCATTTCATGTCCTGATCGAATTTGATATATCCTTCCGTTTCAAAGAAAAACTTACTTAACATTGAAACAAATCAATGATAGGTTTACATAACATTTTATTATGATGGAATAAATTTATATCGATATGACTTAACTGAAGGATTGATCTCCTCTCATAATCGACAGTTGAACCGCACTTTGGCTTGTCATTTCTCTTTTTTCATTCGGATATAATAATTTTATCGTGTTTGAAACGCATTACTTATAAAAATCTCATAATGCCATTTCATTCTATTTCTGAAATGGCACACATGCATTTTATTTGTGGCCTTACAAATGGGAATGCAGATCCAGCCTACCGCATGTTCAAACAAACCATTGACTTATAAAATGATGGATAGGGCGTCACGTAACTTTTACACTAAGTTTCCTGTCCCCAACATAAGAAAGAGAGATACTGTTAAGAATGGAGTTATATTAGTATAGAGCATAAACTAATAAGACATTTTACTATCCAAATATCACTCCATCCTTCACAGAATCTCTCTCTTATGTTGGTAAAATCACAGAGCATACAAACATTTAATTCCTAGATATCAACGATCCAACCTTTTCAAACATAATATATCGCAGACAATCAGAAATAGCTACTTTTGAGAAACAATTCCATTTCGCTGGATGCCACCGTTCAGTGCGATCCCTAGAATTAGAGGAAGCTATCTTAATGAAAATTGAAAATCGACCAGTAACAAGCACTAGAAGAATAGCCAGAAACTTTTATGCGAGTTTCTCAACAGTCTGGAGAATTTTAAGGAACAACTATTATACTCCTATAACATCAAGCGAGTACAGGCACTTCTTCCGCAAGACTTTCCACTCCGTGTGGCGTTTGCAACATGGTTTCTTAGGATTCTAGTTCAAATTAATGACTTTGGATCAAAAGTGTTGTTAACAGACGAAGCAAAGTTACCGAGAAATTTCATAATGGATTTCTTTAATGATAACGTATGGGCTGAGGAAATCTATATGTCATTGTTGAGGGTTGTTTTTAGTTCAGATTTCCACTTGAAGTGGAAATTGGTATTAATGGTGACTTTTTAATAGGCTTATCTCTTCTCTTGCGGCTAAATAGAGAAAAAAATATCTCCATTTCATTGATGAAGATTTGCTTGAAGAAATTTTCTCGCACATACGAGAGGGCATGTTCTTCATGCGTGATGGTGCTGCCGCACAATTCAGCATCGCGTCGCCTGAATATTTATAGGTTGCATTGAGGTTTGGAAATTCACATCGGAAAGATACGAAATACAAGTTGAGCAGATGCATATTCGAAAGTTTCACGTGCTGTGAATGACTGAAAACAGCTTTCTTATTGCAACGTTGTAGTCTTGTCACTCTTATCGTTGGAAGGGGCTTAATTCAGGCAGTATGGCTGGCATTTGCAAGTACTTGAATCGAGTATCAAGGGCAGTCTGACATATTCAATAAATCGATGAGCGTATTGCAGGTTCCCTACCATATCGCCATTTCCAACGTTAGGAAAAAGACAACACTACATGATCACAATAAGACAAGTGAATTTGCCCCATGAAACTTTCGAATATACATCTGCTTAACTTGCCTGCAAAATTCTCGTTGTTGTTGTTCTTCAATTGAACCTTTTTTGTTCTCACGAAATGTTTCCAGTTTTTTCTGTTTCTCAGTTTTCCTTGTAGTCTCAAATCAAATTTGTAAAAAAAATTCTTATTGTGGGCGTGATAAGGAGATGAATATAACGATTATGAAATTAACAAAATTAGTAATATTTCTCCTAAGGTTTTTTCGATGGAATATCAATAATTATGTACACGTTATTTTCAGTAAAGTACTTTCGACTGACATATCAACTATTGTGCTAGCTGCTCAACCTCCGCCATGATATCGTGGCTAATATGATAACATCGAAATGATAAAAAAATCCGAACCTAAATTTGCTCTATTCTGAAGCTCTTTCTAATTGAATCTTAATGTAATTTTATGGAAATCATCAATTCATCTGTAACCTGTCGATGCTGAGACCAAACTTACATTTTGTTGGTGGTACCACAATGATTCACTTCATCAGGTGGGTTTAATTTAAGAAATAACCATGTATGGCAAAGAGAAAACCCTTATGCAACTATTGTTTCTTATTTCCAACATGAGTTAAGTATCAACGTAAGGTTGGCAGTCATGAGAGGAGAACTTTTCGGATCAGTTATACTTACCGATCACTTTTAATTCATTAGATTATGCAAATCAATTTTTTGAATGAATTCTTCCATAGTATGTTCTCTTGAGATTAAGAAATGTAAAATATAATAAAACAATAATAGTGTGTTCTATTATATTTTACATTTCTTAATGCAAATCAACTTGACAGACATATTGGATGAATGCACCTGTCTAACAGATGAAACGTCTGGTTTTAAATGAATGGCTGCCCAGCACATTATAGTCATCGAAAAAATAATTGGAAAAATGGGACTAATTTTGTTCAATTCATAATCGTGATATTCATCTCTCTTATCTTGTAGCAAATTTATTTCCTTTTCCGCATATGTGGTCAAATTTGATGAGTTTAAAGGAAAACTTTATAATAATCATTTCAGAGAAAAAACTGAAAATATTCCGTGAAATGAAAATATTCAATTGGAAAGTAACCGTCAATATTCCGATCATGTGTTATCAGACATTTTTTGTTTCAAATCACTCGTATAATCCCTCTTTGAAGTTTGGCCACTTTGAAAGTTGACACCCTGTATATTTATTGAGGAAGTTATTCGAATTACAAACACAGGCAAGTTACTCAGAAAGAATACAATTAGCAATTCTGACATATAAGAGTGATAGCTCTCAGATTCATCAGACGAATTGGTATTCTGGCACCACCTGCTAGTTCGTATTAGAGAAAGACATAAATTCAGGTGCCCTACTAGAATCAAATGGCCTATCATTCAGCTTCCAAATTTCTCAAGAAATTGACGTTCCGGACCGTCCTATAAATTGCGAACACTCCAAGAAATTTCTCCAGAGGACTGAATACGGCGAATAGAATTTTGTGGAACCAACGAAGAAAAAAATATTACAAATGAGTTATTCACAATAAATAGTCTGTTCACTGTTGAATCTTCATTTTCTCTTCATGCGCATAACAATTCGTCAATTGGTCACAAAAATGAATATTTTTATATGCCAGTTCAAATTGTACCAGCGTTATTGTGTTCGCTACATACCTCCAATTGGTATGCGGTTTTCAGGAATAATTTATGAAAAATATGATCAATAGAGCTAGCTAAAAAAAGTAGCAATTGGAAACACAGGGAAAAAAATTTTCTGGGTATTTTTCACATTTTTCAAAAAAAAAATTAATTAGCCCTAGCTCTATTAATTCATCCATAACAACATTTTTCCACTGAAAAAAAAACAAGTATAAATGAACAGTAAAACCAGAAAGTTGCAGGTTCGAAATTGAAATTACCGATTCTCAACGTGTGTTGTCTTGATTGTTAGTTCAATCTACGACAATTTGCTCGTTCCGGCAACATCGTTCGTTTGAAATATTATCAGACTACCACACAGCTGATATTTTCTGCACAGTGCACATTAGGTACATTCACACTTACGGGATGTTAATATAAAGTGAGGGCATGTAAGGGGTGACCGGGAAAGGACGTAAGCGCATCGGAAAAAGTCATGTGGTGTGATTCCCTCTTGAGTGAACAATATCCTTCAAAAATTCAATACTTTGGTTGGTATTTTGGGACAGAAAATTGTGTGACCCTTTGTGATAAATAGCAACCTGAATGTGAAGAAATATTTGTAAATGCAGCAAACGGATTTGAATGTTAATTTTGGGGAAACTTGGTTTCAGCATAATAGTTGCCCTGGGCATAATGCTCAACCAGTTTGAAAACTTTTGTCGATATTTTCTGCAACTTCATCTGCGCTAAGCGTAACAAATCATGGCCAGCAAAACCAGAGGACCCCGTATCTCGGATAACGAAGCATTCGCGGACAAAAATTATATAGAATAAGGTCATTATTTGTTCATGCCCACCTCCTAAAGCTTGTCTTACTTATTCACTAACGCCTTGCTCATAAAAACATAAATTAATAATTATAATAATTAATTTGGTTTTAGATTTTCATCCATATTGTTAACAAAATGAAAAGGTTGTCGGGAATGTGGACTTTATTTACTGCCAAATTACAGAAAAATTGCCAACGTTTCGAGGAACTTTCTCCTCTTTTTCAAGGCTGCAAATAAATTCAAGTTCAAGGCAAACGATATACAAGAATATTAAACTGTTATTACCAATATTCTGCTACTTTAAATGCAGTCAAGAATTAAAAAAACTGGTGAACATCTATTTTAATTATGTTCCTCAACAAGCACATGTAGAAGGGAACCATACAATTAACCTATTAATTATACAATTTTTAGGTGCAGTGGGTTAGACCACTGAACTTTAACAAACAACAAACACTGAACAACACACAAGAAGAAGACATGTAAACAATTATAAATTAACACTATTACATGGAAAATTTGTTCGATCCTATCATGTACAATTAAACCAAGCTATGTTATATCTAACAGGAAATCGTAAACCAAGCTAAGGTTCTTGACATCATCTCTGAAATTTACTGAGTTGTTCAATTTTATATGTAACATTTAGCTGATGTTGCGTTTTTGTGTGAACTTTTCTCTGTCAAGAATCGTGGTATTGTCGAAGTCGAAGTGGTGTTTTTCTTTAATTGCATGGTTTGTGAGAGCTGTTTTGTCAACGTTACGCGTATTTCTCAAATCTGATTTATGTTGTTTAATTCTTTCCGTCACATATTGTCTAGTTTGTCCTATGTAACATTTTTCACAATCACCGCACCGGATCTTGTATACTACCTCCGTTTGTAAACTTGGGGGGGTTGGATCCTTAAGAGGAGTAAAAAACTTTTTGGTCGTATTTAAATTATAGAAAGCACAACGGCAATTGTATTCATTAAAAATCTTTTGGATCTTATACAGTATCTAATCATATTTATTTTAACATCCAATCTAACACTAGAACCATAATAATTAATGTCATAATTATATAATTCAGAAAAATGTAATGAGTCCTAAATCATACTAAGCTATCACTTGTGTGGCAATTGTGAAAATATAAAATCAAAGGTCAGCAAAGAAAGTTTCAACAAAAAACATTCGAATCATAGTAATAAAAAAAAATAGGAAAATCGCTGAACAGGTGCTTTTGAGCGCTCGATCATTGGTGAAGCAATAATGCTTTTACCTCAAAATTTTGTATAGGACTAGAGATTCATGCCAAGTATATGAATACAAAATCTCAGCACGATCGGAATTAAATTCTATGTATCTGATGATGCGATTCTATTGAAATTTTACATGAACATTCAGTATATTAATATTCATTCACAAAATGAATTTCACTCGAATTGGATATCTTTTTATGAAAATATAGCGATTCTCCTTTTCAATATTCCAATTTAATTTTCCTATGATACCATTAATACTATGACCACAACATTTTGCATGAGGCTTATTATGAGCATCTTTCATGTGGTCGCGAAATTTCATTTCGATTGTTTTCATTTTGTCTGAGATACTGAGGAACAAAAATTTTCAATGGCCATATTTCATGGAACACCCTGTATGATTAGGCTGGTTAAGAAACTCAACCGCTGGGACAATTCCTTCGGAAGTTATATTGCTTACGCCCGGCCGGAAGGCCCCACAAACAGAACTGAATTTGACCACGGATTCGTGATCAGGGAGTCGAACAATATTGTTTGAGACTATATTCCGCTCAAAATTCGAAAATTATATCATACATTTGGGCAAAACGATATAGCACTCGTTTAGGTAGAATAAGGGCTCAAAAGTACTTCTATAATTCTTTAACCTTTAACCTTTGTGAAGATAAAGTTGAAGCTGTCAGTTGTTCAATTGTCAGTTCCGTCTTACATAATATTATCAGATACGAAAAATAATGAAAGGATGCAGTTAGGGAAATATAAGTATCTCGTTATGTGAGCAATATTTCTCTTTCATCAGGTCGAGACTACTCGCCCATCCTTTTCATTTCCAGTCCTGGTATCTAGATCTATTGTCAACTTCACATTGTTTGGGGTTTGAACCAGCAAAATATTTCATTAATTCGTTTCAAAAGACTCATAATACTCAATCATTCAAACAGAGCAGGAGGCAGGATATTGTTGCGGGCTTTTCGTCCTAACATTTCATAATTCACAATCCCAGTAGGTGCTGGATTTTTTGTGCAATGGGGCGAAGATCCATCACTCATGTTTTCGTTAAATTGATGCATGAAGTCGGCTGGATAGGAATATTAAATGATCCCTTCAGAATTGAGAAACATCTGGGTTGGAAAACATTGCAATGGGAAAACTTCGTGGAGTGACATGCTCTCAAATGTGAAATAAATTTTTATCTTCCAAAAAAACGGTGCTGTTTCTTCCTCAACTGAAATTGCTAGAATTCTGCGGTTTAGTTATTCAGTTCTTGTAGAAACGCATTTGACTTTTCTGTGTTATTGCATTGTTACTTTCGAAATAAAGTGAAAAAAATTCGTTATAAAGAAATTTCGTTATACAGAAAATTTGTTTCTATAGTCGGCAATGTCGCGGTCGACTTCACGGATAAATTTAAGTTTATCATTCAAACTTAAGCAATTTCTTTTGGACATTTTCGCACAACTTTCATACAAGCGTAATGGTTAGATTAAAACCAAACAGCCAGGGGTGTATTTAAAACTGTTTCAGAAGGATCTCTCTACCCGCCGTAATGATTTAGTTTAAAGGATTTATTACGTACGTCCCGAAAAATTTCGGAAAAAATCCACTCTTATGCCTTCCTACCAATGCCCATTCAAAGAGTGATGATCTTTGAAAATTTCGTTATAGAGAGAATTTACTTCGTTTTAGAGGGAGTTTTTAAAATGGAATTTTTATTTAAGGTGCAATGTCTTGTACGAAATTCGTTATACGGACGTTCCTTATAGGGAAGTTACACTGTATGTTGATATTTTGTGCAAATGTTCTTAATGTTAAAATCAATAGCCTAAAATGATCTCGAACGATTCGTTGAAAAGTAATCAATTCTGTCCGACTTTCAACACATGTTTTGGAAAATATAGCTACAACTTTGTGTCTCCTTATATTGTACGAAAAGTTTTTCTTTAAATTTTTTGTCTCATCAAATTCTTTTTAAACAACCGTCAGTCAGGACTGAATTTCGCAAGTACATGCTTCATAGGTGCTTTCCAGTTACACAGATGGGTAAAGGTCGAGATTTTTGCGCTTCCGGTAAACGAGTTAGGAAATTAGTGATGTTCTGTTCTGCCTTTATAAGTACGTCATTAATACGCTTCCGTAGGCCAATCACTGCTAATTTTCAACCCACCATTTTGTTTATTCCTACTCTGGGATCGAACTGGTGGGCTCTGGATTTTACAAGTCTAACGTTTTACTCATTGAGCTAGCGACACGCAATTATTATTAGTTTCATCAATTCCCTAATATATCCAAAGTTGAAGTGTCATCGATATTTAGATACAAACAATTTTGTTGCGACATGTAAAAAATTTTCACTTTCATGGCTGGCAGTATTTTTGTCTAGAAAGTTGTGGAACGGGACTCTCCATAATATATTGAAATATTGTTTTATCCACGACTATTGTATAATCTACCCATTATACCTCTGCTTGCTTTACCATAATAATACCCATTAATCATTAGTGATTAATCAATTTATTCACTGCTGTCAGATGCTTCAGTATTATATTTCAAAACTGATATTTCTTCAGTATTTTAAAGTTCCCCAACTACCAAATATGGGTATACCTTTTCAATCGAGAGCCAAATCTACTTTTTCCGTCGATCTCAAAATGAAAGGTGATTTTAATGTGTACGAAATTGATCATTAATGACCCATTTTAATGCTCAATTTCTGCTATTTTAATGTGCAATCCTCATGGCAACCGTTCACAAAGTATTCAGAAGCACTATGAGAAATGTCAAAACTCTACTGGAACATAGATACATAGAAATTTATTATGTCAAATGTAAGTCTTGTGCAAAATGAGAATGTATTTCAATCAAGAATCTATACATAATTTATAGTGAGATCGTCGGATAAATCTTGTAATCAACTCGGTTAATAATCGAGCGACTAATGGTCTCGAACTATTAACGCGTGAGCGGAGCGAACGCGTTATAATATCTTAACCATTAGTCGCTGTCTTTGATAACCTAGTTGATAAATAGTTATTTTTGTATCTAGCGCGCGAAATGCTACTTTGGTGATCGAGAACTGATTAACGAGGCGCAGCCGAGTTAAAAAAAATAGTCGAGATCACCAAAGTATTTCGCGCATGAGATACAAACAAAATTTTTTCTACAAACGCTTAGCTTAATATGAAAAAAATATTGAACTGGTTTGAACTGTTTTTCCAAATCAAGTAATTATAGGTATTATAACTATGGGCAATATATTCTATGTTGAAAGCAACACTCAATGTTAAAGAAAACTTGGATTTCAAGAAATTTACCATGTTCAAATATAAAAATCCCATATAGTTTACATGCAGTGTGCGAAGTAAGTATTTCGCACACTACTTCGCGCACGGCGTCATAGTAACAAAGGAAAATGAAAAAAGGGTCACTTCGCATATTCTTGCCAATGCGCGAACCTTGTCATTTTTTGACGTTTGTAGAAAAATAACTATTATTACATACATTGAATCAACTTTTATTAAACAATGTCAAGTTCTCTAAAAAAATTCTCATATGTCAACTTGACTTTTTCCAAACTTGTAATAGAAAAGTCTTCTCACGGACGCCAAATGTTTAAAGTTCAAGAAATATATTCAGTAGTCGTGGATATACTATGCTACTCGCGTATAATGTTATTCACTCGGTGTTTAGCTATCATAATACTCTCGTAGACCACGGGCCAAAATAAAATTTCTAACAGTTATAAAATGTATTCAACAAAATTTAAATACATTTTACAATGGAAGAGATGAAAAAACTCCGTAACTCATCAGTGGGGAGTTCTTAAGTTCTTATCTAATGAGACACCAAAGATTGCGTTTTTTCGCAAGAGCATCAATATTAGGTTGGCTTTGACGCAAGCAAGTCTTCTGTAATTTTGAACGACTGCGCGAATGGAAATTGCTAACTGTGCTGTATCATTGATGTCAGTGCTTTTATCCAATGCTATAGCAAACGGAACAGATGTTTCCACCACTTCTCCAAAAGCGACTTTTATATTTATAGCTACTGCACTCATTTGTCTTGTGACTCTTCTTCTTGATAAATTTACTTCTTTCATCAGGATAACAAGTATCCGCGAGTTCCAACAAGCACTCTGTCATAACACCTTCTGAAAATGGCTTCGAGTATCCTGCTTGCCCGAACAATATCTTCACAAGCATACTCTGCTGTCTAACCAAATTCTTTTTCAACTTCTCTATGCTTTCATTCCTAAATTGTCGAGTCCAACTTCCGTATTTTTGCAAATATCTAGTAGTAAAATGTCTTATTAAATTATATTCTTTCGCAACTTCTTCAGTCTCATTAAATATTCAGAGAGCTAATTTGGAGGTTTGTCGTGTGTGAAAAAATTTATTGGCAGGCCAATAAAATTCTATTCGCGGCCACATGTGACCCGCGGGCCGTAGGTTGCCCATGCCTGGTTTAAACTATCGCCACAAAATTCTGCATGAGACTATGAGCATTTAGCATGTGGCCGCAAAATTTCATTTCGATTGGTTTCGCTTCGTCTGAGATATTGAAGAACAACAATTTTGGATGGCCATATATTATGGAACACCCTGTACGATTTGGCTGGTAAATGTACTTAACCGAGCCATTTGGCAACCGAACTCACCCTGAAAATTTTAAGTCTCTGGGACAGACAGAACTGAATTTTACCGCGAATTCGTCATCAGGGAGTCGAACCCTGTGGTTTGAGTCCATTTTTGGCTCGTTATTCGAAAATTACAGACATTTGGGCAAAACGATATAACACTCGTAGAACGAGCGCTCAAAAACGGAAATCAATTTGTATGTATGTTCCAACAAACTATGTTGTTAATTCACCTCCATATCAATATGCTAACGTCCAATTCTCTATGAAATTGAGTTTCAAATCATAGCAATTCACTTAACAAGTCCGGAAAATTGGGTTTTTTGGACGAGTAGACATAATTCTAGGACGAGCCGTAGGCGAGTTCTTTAAGTCTGCGAGTCCAAAAAACCATTTTTTTTATTTCGTTGCTATGGGGTGATCAACTACCTTCATTAAAATCATATTCACTTCCAGGCCTATACTAGTCCGGGAAGTCAGGAAGTACGTACTTTCCCGACTAGGCAGGAAAGTGCTACTTTCTCAGTGAAAAAGCGTCCGGGACGATTGTCGAAAAGAGTTATTTTAGTGTCAAATAACAGAGCAACGTTTTCCGTAATATAAGGCCCTTGTAATTTACCTGAACCGATATTCCTGTGATGAAAGCGGGCGTTCGAAATAAAAAACATCAATCGAATTATAGTTTCGAACTAGGAATAGGGAGTATTTATGAACTTACAATATTCAAATGATGATAAAAGAACCTTCCTGCAATTTGTCATGCGTTTAGTATAGCAATTAATAAGTTCGAAAAGCCATAAAGTTTTATAACACATGTAATATACCTAATGGAAATATAGCCCGATCATATAATGAAGTAATTTTCTGCCTAAAAGAATCAGGGAGTTCATATTTTTGTCTCGACAGTAATTATAAGACTATGCCGTCATATCGTGGATGAAAGTAGCAGCGTTATTCATTTTTGAGAACCTGAGAAAATGAATATTTAGGCAAGTACGGAAATTAAATTATGGACGCTCAGATAAATCTGATCGAAAGCGATTTCAAATTACAAGATCGCTACTAGCCGGGGGGAATACGATGTATAGACCTTAATTTTCGGTGTTGCCAAGTGTTGAAGTGTATTTTTGTTATTACAACTATGCGTATATGAATATGATTAGGATGTCACGTTACAATTGTGTTAAGAATTGAGTGGACTGTATATTTTTTGCTGGTTCGGAGGCAGAATTTAGAATAAAACAACTTAAAGAACCATCAATAAATAAGAAAAATTCCTACCTTGAGATGTTGGGGCTGTTGCTTGGAAAACCCGAAATTCTCCGCAATCCAACTGGCCAGAGGAAGGGAGTCCTGCGGAGAGATCCTTGTGCAGAGAGGGGCCCAAATCTCCTATCTGAATGGGTTTATTGATAGTTCTTTCTTTAGCTTCTTCTCGAGAAGCGGAATCGAAACAGCGAAACTTCACTATCAGAAGCACTAAAGTTCGTAAAATACTCGGAAACTGAGTAATTTGAAAAGGAAACGGCAGAAAATAACTTTGAAAAATTACGCAATAATTAATTAAGAAATTCGGTCGCAATCTATATTATTCCAATTCTTTTTCATTCCGTTCAACACATGTCGCGATATCGAGAAGAATTCAAATATCGTGTATATCACGACATCTGCTGACACATCAGACAAATTAGAAAAAAGAAAAATTGAAATTTGCAGAAATCTATTTTCGGCGTTAACACAATTGTTATACATTTTTTCAATTACATTCAATTCATTCAATTGATTTTTCATCCGAATTTGTACAAAGCAAATGGTGGTCCTCAATCGAAGGCGCATTCGTACCGCTTCAAGAAAAGGGATCAGTTTAAAAAGTTCTTCTTTTCCTCGCCTCTTGTCTTTTTGAGCGCTTGTCCTACTTAAACGAGTGCTATATCGTTTTGCCCTAATGCCTGTAATTTTCGCATTTTGAGCCGAAAATGGTCTCAAACGATGGGTTTCTACTCCCTGATGACGAAATACATTTCTGTTTGTCCGGCCGTTAGCACGATAACTTCCGAAGGGAATGTCCTAGAGACATGAGATTTTCAGGGTGAGTTCGCTTCTCAAATTTTCCGGTTGAGTTCGTAACGAGCCAAATCGTACGGAGTTTTCCTTTCAAAATTTCTGTTCCTCAAAACGAAACCAATCGAAATGGAATTTTGCAGCCACATGCAGGATGCTCATAATAAACCACACGCAAAATTGTGAACAGAACCATGGAAATTCAATTGGCAACTTCATATTCCATAAAAAGATATCCGATTCGAGTGAAATTTATTTTGTGAATGAAGATTGACATACTGAATGTTCATGCATTGTGGCCATAGTGTTAACAGAACCATGGAAAATACAATTTGAACATTGAAAGAAAAAATCTTTATATTTCCATAACAGGATATCTGATTCTAGTGAAATTTCTTTTGGGAATGAAGACTGGTATACTGAATTTTCATGCAAAATTTCAAAAGGATCGCATCACCAGAACCATAGAATTATTTTTTTTATTATTTATTTTTTACATATTTTATTTTTGAATAATTTCCAGAATATAATTCCGATTGTGCTGAGATTCTGCATTTATATATTTGGTATCAATCTCAAGTCCCATATAATTTTTTTGGCCTGCCAATGAACGAGCGCACTGCTCAGGGATTTTCTTAAATTTTGAATTATCTTTTCTATATTCCGATCGTTAAACAAAAAATAAGATATCAAAGTGAGACTACATTATCGTTTGATTGTAGGGTACTGTTCCAGAGTCTTGATGATCATCAGAAACTGGAGTGGTTTCAGAAATGGCATATTTTTGTCCTTGCTAATTTTCTTATTCAGTTTCTCTCTTCGTTGGAACCCAATGGCCCGACATTCCGTCACGAGATGTTCCGGAGTTTCCCCCTCTATTCCACGGAATCTGTACTCATCGTTTTCAGCCACACCAAATGAATTCAATACGGAAATTCATTCAACGAAAAAAATATTTTGGATGAAGTTTAACTTCGCAAATGATAATCAAACTGTTGCATAATCCCAAGTTTAATATAGGACGTCGAATTTTCTTATACGCAATTTTTCTGATTTTGAAAGTCATTAAATATGTTTACGTTTTTTGAACTGGTATTTCTTTATAAAAGTTTATACTACTGCTTTATTGCTTCAAAATGCATTTTCTCCATTATTTATGATTAATTGGCATTCGTTAAAGATCGTGATACAAGGTTCAAACGGATTGATGTTATTCAGTAGGTGCTTCTGGAAAGTTCATGTATACTTTTTCTGTGCGTGATATTGTGTTAATAAATGAAAAAACCGTAGGAATTACCTGCCCGGAATTTCCCCACAATAATTCGAACTTTAGTTTTATTTTGAAGTGAATTATTCAATAAGGAAATTCATTCGAAACCATAATAGGGGGACGAAGTTGAAGAAAAATTTTGTGATGACATCATAATTTGAAATAATGAGGCGGCAAAAAAATTTTCATTTAAAATAGGGTTTTTTATTCAGGAATATTCACCAGTTGGTCGTACTTGAAACATTCTGTATACTATCAATTTTTATTTATGCGAATGTTTCACGGCAGAATATTCCCAAACAGAACTCTTGTCATTGAATTTCGAATTGGTATTTCTGTATGGATATTTTTCATTAGCTTTATTTGAGTTTGAAAACCACTTTCTTTATGTTCTTGTTTGAATTGTTGAAAATCCTGATACCAGGTTCTAATAAATAATGATGTCTCCTTTGAAAGACTGACGTGAAACTTCATGCATAAAAAATCGGTGAGATTTTTCTCTCAGGAATTGGTTGCGTTCAGTAGCTGAATGCTTCAAAACACATACAATATTGTGACATTGGCAACGCAGCACGCGTTCCTTTTTCCCCTAAAACCAGTCGGAGTCGAACATCTGCTCATCCTACCCGGGACCTGAGCATTCATACGTAAATTCAATTTAAAAATTTACTCGTACGTTACGTTTATGCGTCTATCAAAGGAAACCAAAGCGTACAGAGCACCCCGGCAACGGGA
This sequence comes from Propylea japonica, assembly GCA_013421045.1. NCBI lineage: Eukaryota > Metazoa > Arthropoda > Insecta > Coleoptera > Coccinellidae > Propylea > Propylea japonica. The sequence continues at coordinate 12,409,786 of CM024243.1, read as the reverse complement.
TGTTTTATCGACACTCGGCCTAGGTACACCTATTCAAAATGACTTCATTTCCTCTGTGATCTCCGCAGATCCGCTCTCGGAGGACCAAAACGGTAGAGGTTAATGCCAACCTCTGTTGTTGACTCCGAAATGGGTCAGTGGTTATTTTCAATTTATGGACTTACGTCAGATGATTCGCGGGTTTATTCATTTGAGAATTGGTTTTGTTTCGGGTATTCTCTTCTATTTTGACGATTCAGTTCTGTGGTTTGGATGTAGATGCATAATTCGGGTTTTATTTCGCTTTGGGGAAAAGCGCTTTACTGTTTTTCGTTTTGTTTATCGTTGCTACATGAAGAGAGCATTTGCATGATGTCACGAAACTGTCACGCAGGACATAATGAAGTTGTTATGAAGAATTTTGGTTTTATATATCAATCATTAAGCGACCAAATTTTCGTTTGTCTTGAAATTTCGTGGTATTGTATATGCAAGCAACAAAATTTTTGGTTTCGTTTCGATATGTAATGATTTCTTAAATTTTTTCTGTGAATTGCAATATATTTTTATAGTTATTTATAGTTTTCATGAATAAATTGTCAAAAAAATTTATCAATATGAAATATTCATAGTGCCATGAGTGATAAAATAGAAGCTGTATTGTACACTCTTGAAGGTTCGTGTTTTTTAGCGCAAATTATTCAGTGAATTCGACCAAACATCGATCAAAAACGATGAAAAAATAAAGATCGCCGTTTCTTTTCCAAGCAAGTGAATGAAAATAAAAAAAAACCAAAGTGACATGAAAAAAAAATCGTAGAATATAAAAACGAAACTCAATTCTTCTCTTCCTATTTTACTCTGCAATTGTTTCCAATGAAAAAAGCCTCAAAATAGTTCTCGAATATCAAACGATAGTAAATGGATTTCTCAGTATAGAGGAAAATGTTAACAAAGCAACATATTTTCAAACGTAATGATATTAGATTTATTTGAAAAAAAACTGAAATGATCACATCGAAAGAATTCTTTTCTTTACAACAAATTTTCTTTTTTTTTTCCATATACAAAGTTCATCGAAATATTCTGAAATAATATCCGAAAAAAAACAGAACAAAGAGAAGTCTAGTATCACCTAATTTGTAGAAAATAATTGACTGAGTATATTCTAACTTGATAAGTTGAGCTATATACATAGATTTATAGATGGTTATCATTTTTTTTGAAATTCTTAAATTGCATTTATTTTTTAATGCCGATTATAGATAGGATCAGCACTGATGAATTGAACGAACGTAAATAATCGATAACAGGTACCCAAAGATGCTGCAAAATCTCACGAAAAATAACTTTTTTGATACGTATGTAATTATATAAAATTGGAGCCTTCTTTAAATATGTCAAAAAATTGATGATAAATTGACAGCTCTATGAACAATCGAAAACGAGTTTAATTATTCATTAAAAGATTCAAGAAAAGCAGTGAGCAGGTGTTTATGAGCAGTCGTTCATTGGTGGAGCAACTCGTGGAGCAATAATGGAAGATGTTGCTGTTACCTCAAAATTTTGTAAAAGACTTGAGATGCATGTTAAGTATATGAATGCATTATCTCAGCACGATCAAAATTATATTCTGAAAATTATTCAAAAAATTAAATATGTAAAAAATCAATAATAAAAAAATATATTCTATAGTTCAGATGATGTGAATTTTGCATAAACATTCAGTATATCAATCTTTATTAACATAATATATTTCACTCGAATCGGATAACTTGTTTTGGAAATGATAAAGATTCTTCTTTTCAATATTCCAATTGAATTTTCTATGGTTTTGTTCACACTAGGGCCACAAAATGTTGCAAGTGGCCGAAATCTTATTATGATTGGAATTAACTGGGATATTGACGAACAAAGATTTTGAATGACCATATTTTATGGAACACCCTGTACGATTTGGCTTGTTAACGAACTTAACCGCGACATTTGGGAACCGAACTCACCCTGAAAATTTCAAGTCTCTAGGAAAGTTATCGTATTTACACATGCAGAATTGAATTTAACCACGGATTCGTCATCAGGGAGGCTAACGCTATCGTTGGGGACCATTTTCCGTTCAGAATTGAGAAATTGCAGACATTTTGGCAAAACAAAAAATCATACCACTCGTTTAACAAGCACGAGCGCTAAACAAAAATAATAGACATAAGGATTAATTTTGATTTAGTTTTTCATAATACAGAAAAACCACAGTAAACAGGGGTAGGTATCTTATTCCAGCGATATTTGATCGAGCTGAAAAGATATACATGGACTAATCAGTCCCTAATCATTAGTAATCCGCTTTCGCTCTAAACAGCCCATACGTATACGTACACATGAACCAATTCCACGTTTCACGGTTGAAGTCTCTTCAGACTCGCAAAACTCCAAGAACTACAAATAAACTATCCGTTTGCCGTCATTCACTCGATTTTCCGCCCAGGGCATACCAAGTTTCTTCGAATACGAGCTCGAATTTGTACTTCAACTCTAACTAGTGTGTTGCGAAAGCTGACTTTTTTATGTGCTAGGTTTGACTTTCTTATATTTTGTGTATTAACCCTTTCAGTGTATTTGTCCCTCCACAGGGACATCGATATTCATTCAATATATCATATGTTTCGTATATGGGGTTATTTCGAGTCCAGTGTTCACGTACCTCGAGAAGGACATCTAATGCATACGTTATTACAAGCAGCGCCCTTTTTGAAAATTATCTCTAACTGAAAACGTAGACATCATAGTACTGTTTTCGATTGTTGAGTGGGCATGTGGGAAACGCCTTTCTGTTCGAATTCAAATTTTCCCTTTCCATCTAGGAAAAAGGTTACTTTACTGTGTTTCTTTTTGGTCAGTAAAAGTATGTTATATTTGATATTTATCAATGGATTGCACCTCATTTATTATTACGAAGGCCTCTAATGACCCCAAAAAATATGTCCCTGGGTAGGCACACTGGAGGTCCTATTTTTGGGTCAATGCAGTAACCGGGGTTTTGTTGGAACTATACGATTTTTTTGCAGATCATGTAAAATAGCGAGAAATAGTATATTATTCGATGAGCGGTAATGCAGGTCAAAACACACGCAGATGAATTTTGCACCACGTGCCGTCAGGCGAGTGGTGTAATTCATCAAGTGTGTTTTGAGCATTACCGCGAATTGAATACTATACTTTATCCACGACTTCTTCAGTAAAATTCGAATTAATCTGCATTTAAAAACTTTTGAACAGTTGTCAAAAGTGTTAATTCTTGAACTTTTGGAAATTGTGGTAGTGGACTGTATTTCACTTGTTAAAAAATTAACACTAACTAGCTTTTCAACCTTTATTGTAGAACTTTTTATAATTGAGAATTGAACAATTGAGGAGGGTGCTAACCTCTTACAAGCGTGAGCAATGAGCATATGTTACAGTCTTTTTCGCGCGGTTTTCTCTTGCGTCGTAGCGGTCGCGCACTTGACGTTTCTTCTTCTTCTTCTTCTTCTTTTAATTATTCGTTTCGGCCTCAACATGCCGCCCGCCTTGAACCGAACCACGAATTGAGGGGTACGTTCAATAACATAAAATAATTTCTTTTCCGCCATCGCACCTTATACTAATGATACAATGCTTATATTTATGCCTCTATGGGCAAAACACACAGTTTTGATGTAGCTCTTTTCGAACTATGTCCATTGGGAAATCGCACAGTTGCCACACGAACTTTATCGTCCTTGCCTGGATGAAGCTGCATCACCCTGCCTAACTTCCATTGGAGCGGGGGTAGACCATCTTCTTTTACCAACACCAAATCGTCGATTTTCAGGATACTTGCAGCATTCTGGTGCCATTTCTGCCTAACTTGAAGTTCATTGATGTATTCTGAATGCCATCTTTTCCAGAAAGATTGAATGGCTTGTTGTTGCTGTTTGTACTTATTTAAACGATTACACGGAACATCTTCCATAATTGATTGCTCCGGTATTGCTGTCAACGGTTTTCCAACCAAAAATGGGCTGGTGTGAGGGGGATATAATCAAGAGGACTAGAGGAGAGGGGAGTTATAGGGCGAGAATTAAGGATACCCTCAATCTGAACAAGTACTGTCGATAAATCCTCATAAGTAAGGTGTAAATTTCCTATTATGCGTTTCATGTGAAATTTTGCACTTTTAACACCGGCTTCCCATATACCACCAAAATTTGGGGAATATGGTGGAGTAAAATGCCATGTAATGCCATCCTCAGCTAAATTACTACTAAGATCATTGGAATGTATTCTTAAAAATGAATAAAGTTCTTTTAATTGTGCACTAGCACCAGAAAAATTGGAACCATTGTCTGAATAAACATTTTTCGGCTTTCCACGCCTGGCTATAAAGCGTTTGAATGATGCCAAAAAAGCATCTGTGGACAAATCTGTTACCAACTCCAAATGCAGGGCTTTTACTGACATGCAAACGAAAACACAAATATAACCTTTTATGAGCTTTGCATTGCGCAGTTTCCTGTCCTTGATTAAGATAGGTCCAGCGTAATCTACGCCAACATTAGAAAATGGAATGGTTTGTAGCAATCTGCATTCCGGCAAATTTCCCATATTAGGCTGAGCACTCCGTGGCTTGACCCTGAAGCAACGTACACATAAGTGAACGATTTTTCTCGCCAAACCACGTCCTGCTACAGGCCAGTATCTGTCTCTCAAGGAAGCTAACAATAATTGGGGACCACAATGATACAACTCAATATGTTGACGTTCCATAATTAACCTTGTGAGCATGTGGCTACTGTTCAAAATAATGGGATGCTTTTTAGTAAATTCGAATTCATCAGAATTTTGCAACCGCCCCCCTACTCTTAATAATTCACATTCATCGAGAAATGGTCGCAAATTCAACAGCTTACTTTTATTTGACACAGAATTCCCATTGCATAAATTTTTATATTCTTCCGGATACGATTCCCTTTGCGCCAATTTCGTTAATTTTACCATTGCGTTGTTGAGTTCGATCACGCTTAAAGGACCATGTTCTCTATCACCCTTTTTCAACCGTGTATTTTTATAAATCGTAACAAGTATGCCGTTACTCGTTTTAATCTGATTAGACAGGAATATCTTTCAAATAGGTCGAATTTTGTCTCGATGCTTATGTGGCAGCGACCTTCCGGTAAAATTGTTTCATGTTTTTCCTCCAATTGCCATTCAGATGAGTCTTTAATCAACCACCTTGGTCCGTGCCACCAAAGTGATGATTTTAACAATTCTTCAGAACTTATACCACGAGTGAGCAAATCAGCAGGATTTCCTTTTGACTGAATGTGGCGCCAGTTTTTTGGATCCGTTAATGTTTGAATATTTCCGACTCTGTTTGCCACGAAAGATTTCCAGCGATTGGCTGCACCGCGTATCCACCCTAGAGTTATTGTGGAATCTGACCAAAAATAAAATTCGTCAATAGTTAATCTTATTACACGTACTATAACATTGCTTAGTGTAGCTAACAAATTAGCAGCACACAGCTCTAACCGAGGTAAACTCAATTGTTTGATTGGAGCAACGCGTGTTTTTGCTGTTAATAAATGACTTGTGATATTTCCTTTATTGTCGATCGTTCTCAAATAAATACACGCGCCGTAAGCGCTTTCTGACGCATCAGAAAATCCATGCAATTCGACCTTCACCTTATTTTCAGTAAGAATATATCTGGGAATTTTCAGTTCGTTAAGTAATTTTAAGTTTTCTCGAAACTGAACCCAATCTGAAGCTATGTTTTGAGGCACAGCTTCGTCCCAGGTAACACCTGATTGCCATAGTCTTTGCAGTATAATTTTTGCTTTTATTGTAATCGGTGATAACAACCCAAGTGGATCGAATACTTGAGACGCGATTGATAAAATGATACGCTTTGTTATGATTTTTGAGCATTCGGGATTAATGAAATATGAATGTTATCATTATGCGCATTTCAATATAATCCGAGTGTTTTGCTATTTTCTTCAGCGCTTACGTTGAGAATATTAACGTCAGACTTGTCGTTAATAGTAAATTCTGTTAATAATTCGGTTTTGTTCGTTAACCATTTTCTTAGCGTGAAATTTGCTGATTGCAATATTTCTGTAACTTCCTTTTGTAAAGCTACTAACTCTGTCATAGAATCACAGCCAGTTAACAAGTCGTCTATGTAGAAATCTTCTGATATCACCTTCGAAGCAATGGGATATCTATCTTTAAATTGCAGCGCTAATTGAAACAGACACCTTGTTGCTAAGAAAGGTGCTGAGCTTGTTCCATAAGTAACCGTACTTAATTCGTAGCACTTAATTGGATCCGCAGAATTTTCACGCCAAAATATTCTCTGATATTTTCTTTGATTTTTATCGATAAGTACTTGGCGATACATTTTTGAAATATCTGCACTCATGACATACTGCCAGCATCTAAATCTCAATAATATGGCAAATAAATCTGATTGTATAGTTGGGCCACTATATTGCGCATCGTTCAATGATATTCCCGATGTTGTTTTTGCACTCGCGTCGAATACAACACGACATTTCGTCGTAACTGCAGACTCCCTTAGGACTGCATGATGAGGTAAGTAATATCCCTCTTGATCGGATGGATTTTCTTTTATTTTTGACATGTGCCCCAAGTCTTCATATTCGCGCATAAATTCTACGTATTGACCTTTTAAATTTTCATTAGCTTCTAATTTTCTCTCTAGAGAATAAAATCTCTTGAGGGCTGTCTCTCTCGATGTACCTAATTGATTTAAACTTTTATTGAATGGAATTTTTACAATGAATCGACCATTTTTATCACGAGTTGTATTCCTCACAAAATGATCCTCGCAATAATTTTCCGATTCGGATCTCACCTCAACATTTTCATAGTTTTCAATTTCCCAAAATTTCTGTAATTGTTCTCTTATTAAAATGTCTGATTGTACCGCACAACAAGCAATTGTTTCTTTTTTACTACTTAATAATGGAACATTTCCGGTTATAATCCACCCTAAAATGGTTTTTTGCAATACTGGTAAATTCCTACCCAGTTTAATTTGCCCTGAAGAAAGTAAATCCCAGAATATGTTGCAACCCAACAAAATATCGATTGGTCGCTTTTTGTGAAATTCTTCATCTGCTAATTGAATATTTGGTGGTATCTTCACAATAGATTTATCAACATTGACTGCCGGTAAGTTTTCCGTAATTTTATTCAAAACTAAGCAAGTTATTTCTGTTTTGAAATTGGAATGAATCGAATGTAATTCTATGTCAACTTTATTTTTAACCATAGCTAATGATTTGCCAACACCCTTGATAGCTATGTTAAACTCTTTTCTTCTCAGGTTTAACCGATTGCACAGATTTTCACTTATGAAATTGCTCTGTGAGCCATTATCTAACAATGCGCGAGCAATATGGAAATTGCCAAATCTATCTCGAATCTGGACCACAGCCGTAGCTAAAAGTATTTGGGATGGGAAATTGTCATCAACCACATGAGCTGCTATAGATTGATTAGGGTTGTTGTTAGGTGATACATCATTACTTATAGTATCGTTATCGTTCTTATTCTTATCAGTTTCGATGTGCAAAAGTGTATGATGCTTCCTTTTGCATTTTTTGCACCCAGAATGTGAGCAATTCTTTGATATATGACCTGGTCTTAGACAATTTATACACAATTTTTTATCGAAGAGCTCTTTTCCCCGTTCACTTACTGGCAAATTGAGTAATGCTTCACAATTGTACACATAATGTTCATTTTTGCAGAAATAACAACTGACCTTGTTTGATGCAGCCACATATGCTGAAGACTCATTTTTTACATTTCTTTTTTGGGATTTTTTCTCTCGAATTGAATAGAATTTTGACTCAAATTACTTTTGTGAGTTAATTTTTTCATTAAGTCTAGTCGTGCTATTAGGAAGTTTTCCATATCTTGCATATTGGGTTTATCCCCGGTTATTTTATACGATTCCCATTCTCGTTGGGTATAATTATCGAACTTCGATGTCAAAATATAAATGAGCATTGTATCTACTGATGGTTCACCGAAGTTTTCTAACGACCTTAAATTTTTCATTGTATTCAGGTATAAATCTCTGAGGCTATTATGATCTCCTTTTTTCATTGACGGTTGTTGGAAAATTGCATTGATATGATTATATATTATAAGGTTATTGTTTTCATAATACTGAGTCAGCAATTTCCAAGCAGCCTCATAATTGTATTCAGTTTTTGAATGCCTTTCAATAATTCTTTCGCTTCACCTTCCACAGATGTTTTCAAATAATGAAATTTATCTAATTTACTCAAATGGACTTTATTATGAACCATATCTGTGAAAGCTTCGCGAAATTCTAACCAATTTTCCATACATCCATCGAAAACTGGTAAACGTATGGCAGGAAATCTAATATCAGTCATATGATTCTCTTTTACAGGCCCATGCACATTGGAATTGCCAACAGATTTATCAGCATGAATGTCAACATCAACAACAGAATTTTTAACGCTATACCCGGACGCCCCTGATAAGCTTGCAGGTGCACGGCTAGAACTACCTGCACCCTCTGCGGACGTATCGGAATTGACGCTACCTACTCGCGAACGTGAACTCTGATTTACCCTGATTATTTCTCGTAATCTACCGATATATTCGAAAAAGTTGTTTTCAAACTCATATCTAACTTCTTCCTCTTTGTGAAACGATTGTTCATCATCTATGAATATAACTTCTATTTGATCTTGAATATTTTCAAATTCTTCCCACAGTGGTTCCGATTTTTCCAATTTAAGAATGATCGTACTAATAATTGACTTGTCTTTTAATTTAAATCCACTTTCGAACTCTAAACTATTTAGGAAGTTTTTGATACGAGTTATTTTAGTTTTAATCTGACCTCTACGGAATTTCAAATCTTTCAATTCCATCGTAAATCTAACTTATTGAAATATACCACGTGGTTCCTTGAAAATTGTAATAATGCTAAAATGAAGTACCTAATTGAATTGAATTGTCCTAACTTATGAAGGATTTATGGAAGTAAGTACTTTACGTTAGATTAAGTTGGATAAAATTGGAATGGACTCACGGATTGATGATTTGGTTGCGTCTCCTGGTTAAGGCCTCGCACCTGTTCCACTTGTATCGCCTCAATCCGGCTCGAAGGACCAATGTTAATTCTTGAACTTTTGGAAATTGTGGTAGTGGACTGTATTTCACTTGTTAAAAAATTAACACTAACTAGCTTTTCAACCTTTATTGTAGAACTTTTTATAATTGAGAATTGAACAATTGAGGAGGGTGCTAACCTCTTACAAGCGTGAGCAATGAGCATATGTTACAGTCTTTTTCGCGCGGTTTTCTCTTGCGTCGTAGCGGTCGCGCACTTGACGTTTCTTCTTCTTCTTCTTTTAATATTCGTTTCGGCCTCAACAAAAAGTGTTGACAACATTTCATCCAACCGTCAAACCTCTGTACTCTGTAGTCGGAAATCAAATCAGAGTATCTAACTAATCAAATCAATTACTTTCGCAACTTCAAAAATTTACGTTTTCGAAAAATAAATCTGGAATGAATCGCTAGAACGTTATCTTGATGGCTGAAATAGATTCCGATCGATCCTACTTTTAATTCATTTTTTTGTAAGCAATTTCATTTTTCCTAGATTTTTATTAGCGGGTGTTATGGGCGGGTGTTATTATAACACTCGCTTTTCGGTGCATAGACATGTCTACGGTTGTGTTTTAGCTAATATTACACATAGAAATTAGTTAGTAGGAGTGGATAAAACCCATTACTCAGGCGAAAATGCTGTACTTACTTGGAAAATGATGCGTGGATTCAGATATTTCAGATTTATCTGATGAAGGGAACTATGGTTGGATGAACGATTATATTGTTGGACCAGCAAAAAATATCGATATTTTATTAGAGGATATAGAAGAAGGAATCAATGAGAATGAAATGCAAGAACATGACGAAAATGTAAAAGGACCAAAAGATGAAAATGATATGAATGTCTGTACTGAACATGAATAATCGAAAAACCTGGAACCCAGAACCTAATACCAATGAAAAAAATTTAAAAAAACTTGAAAACAAAGATTTGATGAAGGAAAATCATTTTATTTTATGATTTTCATATGAAATAATTCAAATTTATTTTCATAATCATAAAAATAAAAATTTTTTCATGCGTAAGGTGTTCTGCATTTTTGACCTCCAGTGCATTTGTCCCTCTGGAAGGACATTTATAAAGAAATAACGGGATGGTGAAATCAAATTTTTTCAATGGAATATTCTTATACAGGGTGACTGGTGACGTAAGGGACAACGGCTAACTGGAGATAGAGGACCTCAAACTGAATGAGGATTGGGGGTTTAAATGTCCTATAAGGCTATTAGTTTCAGAGATACAGGGTGTTTTCTGCAAAAGTGCTAAAACTATAAACTCCCATATCTTCGTCAATATGGCAAATTTTCCGCTGATATTTGGCAAGCTTGTTACTATACATATTCTCCATCAGATCGAGTAGAAAAATTCCCAAAAATTGCAGGTCTGTATTCAAAAATTTCAATTTCCGTGTCAGGTTAGAAATATCACTCGGTATATGAGATAAAAAAAATTGAATTGGAAAATTGGAATCTTCAGGAAACACTAAGTAAAAATCTGTTTTTAGTTTGAATGGCACAAATTTTTCATAGTTTTTATAATATGTTGAATATTACAATTATTCATATTGAATTCAAGAAACATACTATTCCTGATAGAAAAAACACTGAATTTGAGATGCTTAAATGAACTGATGCATTTTGAATATTCCTTCACATCTTGAACTCCTTTTTTATTAATTTTTTATCAATATTATAAGAAAAATTAAAAAACAATAGAAAAACAAAGAGAGGAACAGTAGCACATATGATTCATAAAAAAATCAAATAACAAATGCTCGATATGCGAGAGCCATTCCCCTCACACACTAATGACTCTTTTGAACAATTGAAGTACTTTTATATCCACAAGATGAAAAAATATACTCTTGATAGAACAGAAACACTGGATTTCAGCTCGAGAAAAGTTTGACTTTCTTCTCAGAACCCCTGAACAATAATCCATCTGGTACTTATGTTTTCAACAAAATTTATTCTTCAATGAAATAATGTATGAATTTTGAGGACTTATTTTCCTCTAATATGTACTTAGGTGTAGCAACTTCATCTTCTTTTGAGAAGCATATGAATTTCTTTAATGCAAACAGAATATTAGGGAAACAAGTGATTTTTTAGAATAAGAGGTTTATTATTCATTATAAATAAAATACATCCTACTACACAGAGTAGGCTTATTTCAAAAAATGACGTTTATATTCATACATTCATTGATTGTGAATTATTGGGAATTGTGTCGTTTGTTTATCTACTGAAAAATGCCTTCAATATTCACGAATGAAGAATATGTAGATGATACTTGTTTTTGATTGCGCAAAATGAACGGATATAATATTTGGTCTCAGAATAATCCTCATCTCAAAAGAAAGAAATCATTAGAGTTCAAGAGTGCCAATAAATGCGTTGAATCAAATTGCTCTGATTTCGAGCATTTGCTTAGTCGTTTTTCTCATGAATCATTGCATTATTTAATAGAAGAACAAATTTTATTGAAAGAATAAGTATCAGATGGATTATTGTTCAGGCGTTCTGAGAAGAAAGTCCAACTTTTCTCGAGCTGAAATCTAGTGTTACTATTCTATCAAGAGTAATTTTTCATCTTGTGGATATGGAACGTACATCAATTGTTCAAAAGAGCCAATAAGTGTGTGAGGGGAATGGCTCTCGCATATCAAGCATTTGCTTATTTGATTTTTTTATGAACCATATGTGCTACTGTTAATCTTTTTGTGTTTGTATTGTTTTTTGAGTTTTTCTTATAATATTGATAGAAAAATTAATGAAAAAGTATTTCAAGATGTGAAGGAATATTCAAAATGCGTCAGGATTATTTAAGCATCTCAAATTCAGTGTTTTTTTCTTTCAGGAATAGTGTGTTTCTTGAATTCAATATGAAAAAATTGTAATATTCGACTTTCAACATATCATAAAAACTTTAAAAAATTTGTGCCATTAAAACTAAAAACAGATTTTTACTCAGTGTTTTTTGCAGATTCCAATTTCCAAATTTAATTTTTTTTATTTCATATACCGAGTGATATTTCTCACCTGACACGGAAATTGAAATTTTTGAATACGGACCTGCAATTTTTGGGAATTTTTTTGTCGATCCATGGAGAATGCGTATATTAACAAGCTTGCCAAATATCAGCGAAAAATTTGCCATATTGACGAAGATATGGGAGTTTATAGTTTTAGCACTTTTGCAAAAAACACCCTGTATCTCTGAAACTAATAGCCTTATGGGACATTTAAACCCCCAATCCTCATTCAGTTTGAGGTCCTCTATCTCCAGTTAGCCGTTGTCCCTTACGTCACCAGTCACCCTGTAATAAACCATTTCTGCTTCAAAAGCAGGGAGATAATTTTCCGTTCATTTTTTCGCAGTGGTACACTGAAAGGGTTAATGAAAATAATGAAATTTTCAGTTCGTTTTCGAAGAATTTACAATCAGTGAACGGTTTAGCCACACTAACTTTTTCATTGATTGAGCGTATCATACCTCATTCCTAACGTGTAGCTAGTAGATTAGTAGGAAAATGAATTTGATGAAAGTACAGAAAAATTATATCATTACTTTTTGTGAACATTTTTTCAGTGCTACATCAGCTGTTCATGATTCAAGATCGGTCATCTGCAACAAAATGGGTCTAGTGTAGCATGGGCCGGAAATCTAGGTTACGAAGATATGGCGATTTTTCAACTCATCTGAAATTTTCTGCTGCGTTATCGGAAATAATTAATTTGGTGAGAACTACTCGACTCTAAATATGCAATTGATATTTTTTTCAAAGCTACGGAGCTGGGCCTAATATCTTGTGAAAAAGTATTCACTAAAAATTCAGTTATCTCGAGATATGTAGGGTCAACTGCAACTGTTTTCCTTATAAAATCTTGATTAAACAATTCAGAAATATTCGAAAACAGTATCATGAACTTGGTATACTACCCTGTAAAGAAAACTACCCTGTTTCGTCGAATTTTCAACAATGTACATACGTCAATAGTTCCTCAGTGAAATCAAACACTATGATCGGAAAACTGAATAGGTAATAGACCTTTTCGAGTCATTCAGATATCCTCTATTTCACTCGTGATTGGTGAGCGGTCCATGGTTCGAGTAAAGTAGGGGAGAATGGGATATCCGAATGACTGGAAAAGTCTGTCACCAGTGTCACCTGTTCGGTTTTCTGGCCATGGTTTTTGATTACATGAAGGAATTATTGACGCATGTACCTGTTTGAAAAGCTAACGAAACAAATAAGTTTTTCGTTACATTTGTACACCAAGTTCATAACAATAATCTAGCTCGCCAGGGCGAACTTTGCAATTTTAAACTGTACTTTGTCACTTTTTTTAGCCTTGATAAGGATCAACTGGATCCGAAACGTTGGTGTAGATTTAAAGAAAATTTAACCAAAAACATTAAAGTCCAAATTCCTGAAAAAATTGTTTTTATTATTGATAACATGGACGAAAATCCTGATACATAAGCAAGTTCATAACGTTTTTCTCTAATAATTCACAATTTTTTCATCAAGATTTTATGAGGTAATAGGTGCAGCTACTTATGACCCTTAATATTTCGGGTTATCAGAATTTTTAGTGAATACTTTGCCAGAAATTAATAAAATCTCCTTAGCTTTGAAAATAATATTATTTTGATTCGTTTTCACAAAATGAATTATTTTTGATAACGAATTGGAAATTTCAAATATGTTGAAAATCGCTATATCTTCGTAACCATAGATTAGAATCTTGGCGACTGTGAAAAACCGAATTGAATTGGTAATAGAGCATACAGTACTTTTTGATTCGGGAAATTTAAGTTGGTGTTGCAGAAAACAATGATATAAATTTTGAAAAAGTGAGGAAATATTATCCTGAATTGAATTTACAGGGTTAGAATTCTGCCCAATAACTAGGTTGAATGATAAAATTATCAATCCAATACATTTTTAGTTTATATTCTATTTCTGGGATGAAATTTCAATTACCAGAAATAAAGCTGCGCGTTCAGGCCCTACATCTATATCAATTATTCTTGGATAGCTTATATTTTATATGTATATTAAGGGTCTCTATGAATGATTATAACAGCGCAGTTGGCGTTGAACTATTATAAATATTTATTTTCTGATATAAACCTTAATTTAGACAAACGAAACTGTGTGTTTACCCTAGTCATTCCGAAGGAATTGAATAATGTGACAGGAAACTTTTTGTCTCTCAGCAATTTTCGTATATTATAAGGAATATAATTCGTTAGTAGTTAGTATGTAACTGATTTTTGTTTAACAAATAAAAGTGAACCTCTAAACAATCTCACGAGGCAGTTATAAACAACACTACGTCGCACAAACGAGAGAAATAAGAAGATACAGACGAATGAGGTATTGATCTGTTTTGCGGCAATGATCAACTTCATTCGTGAATTGAAAAGAAAAGGATGTGAAATCCCGTGGTCTGCATCTCGTATGCAAGCAAGTACAGCAGTAACATGCAGCGGAGAAACGGTTATTCGAGGTTCATTAGCTCGAGCATTCTTCAATTAGCTTTCTCGTCAGCGGCTTGATTACAGTTAGAAGCCCATGTTACTCTTACAATTTCAAGAATCGGATAATTGTATGAAAAATGCATGAAGTAAGGTTTTTGATTGCGGTGTCGATCTCGAAGGATTTCGGCTGTTTTGTTATTTCTTCATGAGATGTTTAAAGGATGTCCCACGAGGAACTTTAAATACTCCTTCCATATAATATGTATAGGGTCAACCATCAACAACACCAAATGGCCACTTAGAAATATCTCCTATCTTTCTTGTCAATATACAGGATGATATATTGGTTCTGATCGAAAATTCGTTCGACTACATTTCTGGTGCTGTAGATCAGAATAGAATGATTTTTTCAGAATTGTAACACTTTTTAGTATCTGTTGGATAATGTATACCGGCTATAAAAATTCCGGTGGCATACTCAGAAAAGTCAATTTTCACTACTGATTTGAAAATGACCACCCTGAAGGCCACTCATTTATTCGAAATGCATAAACACAGGAACAGATTGATTATTCAATCAAATTTTTTTCACACCTCTGAACGTGTCGTAAAGAGCAAACAAATAAGAAGATACAGAAACATTGTGAGGATTATCTATTGTTATTCCAACCTGAAAAGCTCTTATCCATAAAATTCTTTCTGAAACATTTTTATAATGATTGAGCAACGAAAAAAAAATTGAACATCTTGACAATAATGGTAATAATTATTGTTTGTATGTTTTCAATTCCTAATGCATCGATTCTAGAAAACCCAGTTTAAAAAAATTCAATAGAAAAAAATCAATATTCAATTTTTCAAAAAACACATAAAGTAGTAATTGTTAGAAAAAAGGTGAGTCAAGTAAGTTTACAATATACTTTTGTCTCACAGAAGATGCTCAAAGTGGTAACCGTTTCATAATGATCTAGCAAATACAAAAAAGTAGTGAATTCATCGAAAATAATAACTTTCATCTTCATTCAGAATATTTGTTAGATCATTATGAAACGTTCAGGAGTGTTTCATTAACTGGTGGTTTCCACTTGGAGCATCTTCTGTGAGTGAAACGTATGTTATAAGATGTAAACTTGCTTCACCTTTTTTCTAACAATTATAATTTATATGTTTTTTGAGAAATTGAATATTGATTTTGTCATTTGAAAATTTGTGAACTGAGTTTTCTAGAATGGATTCATTAGAAATCGAAAAAATACAGTGAATGACTGTCATTATTGTCAAGATTTAATATGATGGAAAAATAGTAAATAAAAAAACTTCCAAATTTTTTTTTATTCATCATCATTATGAAAATGTTCCAGGGAGCATTTCATTGCATTGGAGCTTTTCAGGTTGGAATGACATAAGATAATTCGATAGATGCTAAAAGTATTATAAATTCTAAAAAAATCATTCCTTATTCTCAAAAACAGCACCAGAAATAGAGTCGAATGAAATTTCGGCTAGAATGAATAAATTATCCTGTATATTGGCAAGGAAAAATAGAAGACATTTCAAAGTGACCATTTCATGTAGCTGATGAGACCCTATATATGGTAGGAGAATGTAAAGTTCCTCGTCGGACAACATGTATGTACTACAGGTTCGGGATCCTTTCCGAACTAAATTTCTTTCATGCATTCTTGAGAACAAAATTTTTTAAAAACAGCCAAAATGTCTATAATCTTTGAACTTCAATACGAAGATATTCTGAAACCATGAGTTTGAACTTACTGAAGAAGAATTGGTTTCCAAATAGAATGTTTTTATGTGTATTTTGTCCGAAAACAATTGAATTCTTGTGATGCCGCAGTGATCACAAGAGCTTCTACTTGTGATTGAAATATTCTGAGGTGAACATTTTATCACTCTCAGTCTCTACATGCATATTAAATGGTTTACGCAGTGTCTACTTTTAAAGTGTACAAACTTCAAGGGGCCAACCGACGGCTCAAACTTTCGTGAACGGACTATACGCAGTGGAACATGCCAAATTTTCATGGCCAACCGACGGCTCAACCTCTCGTGTACGGACTATAGAAAGCTATTCAAAATTATTCAGAGTGTCTACTTTTAAATGAACAAACTTGAAGGGGGCAGTATACGAGTGATTTTCAACAAAAAATGTCATATAACACATGGTCGAAATGTTGACGGTTATTCTTCAATTAAACATCTCTTGATTTCACGAAATATTTCGAGTTTTTTCTCTAAAATGATCATTAATCAGTTTTCCTTGTAGTCTCATCAAATCTGACCAAAAGGGCAATAAATTTTCAACAAGATAAAACTCATATTGCGAGCGTGGTAAGGAGATGAATATCACAATTCTTAATTAACAAAATTAGTCCTATTTTTCTGATGGTTTTTTCGATGAAATATCAATAATTATGCACAAGTTTTTTCAAGTGAAAAAAACCTCATTCAATTTACTTTCGAATGACATATCAACTTTTGTGCTAGTTGCTCATCCTCAGCTATAATATCATGGCTACATAATAACAACGAAAAGGTCTGAAAATTCCGAACCTAAATTTGGTTTATTTTGAAGCCCTTCGTGATTGAATCTCCTTACCACGCCTGCACACAGACTCTCTTACCTTACCTTGTAGCAAACTATTACCATTGTCCTTAAACAATGCTATTACCTTTCCGAATATGTTTTTTTTCGGCACACAGACACTCGCATCTTGTAGAAAATTTATTGGCCCTTCCGAATATGTGGTAAAATTTGATGACACTACAAGGAAAACTGAATAATGATAATTTAAAAGGAAAAACTCGAAATATATCGTGAAATCAAGAAATGTTAAATTGAAGAACAACCGTCAACATTTCGACCATGTGTTATATGACATTTTTTGTTGCAAATCACTCGTATAATGCCCCCTTCAAGTTTGTTCATTTTAAAAGAAGACACTCTGAATAATTTTGAATAGCTTTCTATAGTCCGTTCACGAAAGGTTGAGCCGTCGGTTGGCCATGAAAATTTGTCATGTTCCACTGCGTATAGTCCGTTCACGAAAGTTTGAGCCGTCGGTTGGGCATGGACATTTGGCATATTCCACTGTGTATATTAATATTGTAGGTTATTTTGTTTATTTTCTTGTCAGATTGGTACGCAATATTGTCAATATTGCATAGA
This sequence comes from Propylea japonica, assembly GCA_013421045.1. Taxonomy (NCBI): domain Eukaryota; kingdom Metazoa; phylum Arthropoda; class Insecta; order Coleoptera; family Coccinellidae; genus Propylea; species Propylea japonica. The sequence continues at coordinate 12,391,919 of CM024243.1, read as the reverse complement.
GTTTCTCTGATAATTCGCAAGCTCAATACTGCCAACTTCAGATAAATAAACAAACGCCTACTATGCGCTCAAACTTTCGTGAACGGATTATATATTAAATTTTAGTCTATGTTGTTTATTTTTTTGTCAGATTGATAAGCAATGTGGTCAATATTGCATAGAGTTCTCTGATGACTAGCAAGCTCGTCGAACGAGGCCGGGACGCCGGGTACATTCGGCAACGTTGACTTTATTTTACGTTATGACAGCAAATACTGCCAACTTCAGGTGAATAAACAACGCTTACTATGCGCTCAAACTTTCGTGAACGGACTATACAGTGTACAAAAACCTATTTCGATATTTTCTTCGCTAACGATATCTGTTTCAAGTCTCATTTAAAACTAACAATTGTTTTATTTTTCAGGTCGAACCGAAGGATACATTCAAAACCACAGGTAAAACTCTAGAAAGCAAACTCTATTTCCACTCGAAAAAAGTTTCGAAGTCTTCTTTCGATAATTAACTCTTAGTGATTCGGTAACTCCGGCAGCGATGCCTGAGAGCGTTTCTCCAATTTACACTCCGTCACAATTAAAAAGATCATGAAAAAGAACGATTTTTCGCGACTATAACCTCTTCTTAAGTCGTATTTATGATGAGGAGAGTCTTGGAGTAATAACATCAATTCTAATGTAACATCACCATCTTACATAAAATCCGCTTAGTATAGAGTTTTTGTCCTGCCTTGAGCTGGGTTTCAGATCTTTTCTCGTTGTTGCTCGTATAAATCTGAAGTATTTATCCATGACACGTCAATCTGTCTCTTCATATAGCCCACACGTTGAAGTTTTCTGCTGAATCCAATGACAGCATACAAAATATTTCATTTGAAAAATAGACATGAGAATATTCCTTGAATGCCAGAGTGATAATTTATTTATTATTTTTCTCGAAAATATTTTATGAAGTTCTTCACAATAACGAATACCTAATATTTTCTCTAGCTTTCGATTGAAATTACTGTATTAGGTTTTACATATACATTGACCTATGATTATTTTTGAAAATTCAGTCAATGTAAATTTCATTCTAAGTATATATCGATTCAATTTTTCTATATTCTTCATTGTGTGAATCCTTTCTCTTCAACTCATATTATGTAATTTGACATATAGCGGCAGAACTGGAATTTTCAAAATGTATTAAATGATTTGTATCCAATTGAATATAAATTCACTAGTATTATTTTTATTATCGAATTAAAGAAAGTCGTGACACGAAGTTGGAAGCTTTGAGCGCTTGTTCATATTGATTATGCTTTGAAAATGGCATCTAGGTATGTCATTAAGATACATTAGATCCCCACTTCTTCCTAGTCGATCAGTCTATTCGGCGCGAATTCAAATTTCGTATGCTCTGATGAATGAATATCTTGAATTATAAGCACTACATATATCAAACTGAAATAGTTCATATAAAATATTGCTTCTAAATTATTTAGAATACTTTCATGATGGATGCGTTTGAAGATGAACAAAATAGTGAATTTCGAATAATGGATATTGAACTTCATAATTATTTTTTCCATTCTAATTCAAACTGGTAGGTATATTGAAATAAAATCAATTGTAGAACATTGGGATAATAATTATACTGGTCTTGAAAAATGCAAATATTTGAGTGAGTCGGCAAAATAAAGATAGAATTAAGCATCGTTGATGATGAAAATGAAAAAATTACGTAATCTTGAATGGTATATTAAGATTAATTGAAAAAACGCTCCCTAGATGTAATGGCTACTGAAAATTTATTATAGTTTATTTTCGAAATATCGTTTTTTAATATTCAGTTTACTAGCATGACAGAAGCATTCGAAGAAAAATATTCAAATTATAGATTTTGAATTCAATAATAAGGTATTATATATCATTCAATAATAAGGTATTATATTTCCGAAACCATAAATTCAAATTGATAACAAACTGGAGATTTGATTCATTTATGTATAATCCTTAAAACGAAAATTAAGGCACTGTACAACAATATGATATGGTGTAGTAAAAAGGAGAAAATGTGACTCGGAAAAATATATTTAACCCACAATATTAGAAGCCATGAGTGTATCATAGGTGATAAACATGAAACGTTTGATGGTGATAAACATGAAATGTTTGATGGCTAGTTGATAAATGTTTCTCCAAATTGATATAACATGTGAACTTTTCTCTGTTGTCACCTGGGCAAACAAAACGCATAATATGCTGCTTTCTGCTTCTTTTTGCAGATTCACTATTCATTATGAATTCTTTTATTTCCTGCATTGTCAAAATCTTTTTTACACATTTCACAATTTAGTGTATTCGCACTACAAGTAATCAATGCTTTAGTGGTACAAAAAATTTAGGAAAGGACTTAACTGAGTCCATGAACAATTGTTTTTGAAATGAATGTATCCAACAGAATGCTTTTTTAAATACAAATATGGCAACTTTTTCTAG
>CM024243.1:12336943-12389339 GCA_013421045.1 Propylea japonica | reverse complement strand
CTTTTTTTGAAACACCCTGTATATATATATAAAAATTCTAAAATTTCAGACATTTGGGCAAAACGATATAGCGTTTAAGTAGAACGAGCGCTCAAAAAAACGCACATTTTTCTCAATATTTTATCCACGAACGTCAAGCATCAATAATCGAATCTAGAGACTCCAATGTTCCGCTCCAAATTTCCCCATTGGAGTGCGTTATGTGTCGTCTGAGGAAACCACAAACTTCTCGAAAGGAAAATGACTTAATTCGATTTCCCCTCTGTCTCCTTTCTCGATAAATCAATTTGCTAGTCGCCGGAAAACGACTTTTCGAAACATCTGACATACATTCGAAATCGCGACAACGTCATGCTGACTGACAATTTCCCTCTTAATTGCTTTATCGGGAGGAAACGAGGTCGCGCCGCAGGTGCCCGCCCGTGTTTTTCCCGTACGATTCCGACGACGCGGAACTTGAGGAATTGATTTCCGCACTTTGGCGACAACAATTTTGTTTATGTTACCGTCGGTTTCCTAGAAGATGACCTTCTTACGCTGTTCGACTGATGGCGAATAAAGCGGAAAATCTATTAGATACTGTTGATTATTTATTCTTTATTGGTTCTCTTCATATGTGATTTATTACCTAATCACAACAATAGAATCTGACCAAGGATAGATCCCTGTGGAAACCGTTTGATTGAGAGTCCGTTCACGCAGCGCAAATTCAGATATGTAATATAATTCCTGAACTCATTGAAAGCACAACAAATTGGATTTCCTAAAGGGGTGGGCCATCTATTTGTTTTTGACCCACCGCTAAATTCGAATCTGACAAAAACTTGTCTTGTATTCTATTGTGTCACGAAATACAGTATGCAGGGTGTGTCATTTAAAAGTTCCCACCCTCAATAATTCGACAACGCAGGTCGATTTTTGATGACAGGAGGACATGATCTGGAATACAAAGCTTGATTCTGAAGGATTTTACAATAAGAGGTGTTATTTTGAATAGCCAGCTATTTCTGTAGATGTCACGTTTGAAGATGTAATTTTTTGACATTTGACAAATAGAAATAAAAATGGAACGATACACGCTTCAAGAACGCAATTAAATTATTAAAATTCACTATAAAAATGGTGAAAATTTAGCATAGACGGTTTGTAAAACTCGTAAAAGAAATTGGGGAAGGAAAACTTCGAGCTGTTGTGATGTGAATAATAAAACCCGTGCACGTCGCTCAAGAACAGCAGAGAATATTGCTGCTGTAGCCGGAAGTGTTGAAGAAAGCAAACCCAGGTTTGTCCATTTCTCGTCGTTCTTTGGATTAAGCATTCCACAAACGTCATTACACCGTATTTGCATAAAGATTTGGGTCTTAAGGCTCATAAAGTTCAGTTAACACAAGAAACCATTGAAATTTGCGGGAAAACTTTCCGGACCCTGTTATCTCAGGAAGAGGTGATCACAATTGGCCACCAGATCTTGTGATGTAACGTCTTGCGACTTCTTCCTTTGGGCCACGTGAAAGAGAAGGTCTACGCCAACAGCCCAGCGTCGATTCAAGACCTCAAAGATGGAATCGTGAGGCTATCGAGGACATAGGGTAGCCACTTTGCGATTTGGTTATGGAAAATTTCATTAAAAAGATGTGGTCCTGTAAGTGTGGTCGTGGTGGTCATGCCTAATGTTATTTTCCACTATTAACGGCTAGCTTCTTCTTTATAATGAAATAACATACGATCATTTATATTAAAAAACAGCTTTCTTTGAATATCAATATTACACTTTTCATTGGAAAACCCTTTACTAGCAACCCCTTGGAGGGTGTTGCAACTTCGTCAGGAATTTGAATAGGGAAGGTGGGTAGTTTTGTAGCACAAATGATGCATGGATTCCAATTTTTATGAACCTGTAGTTTGTGTTTTATAAATTACATGTTTCATTTAGTTTAATTGGTATCATAATTCCATAAAAAAAAAAACCTGTAGCTTTGTGAATATTCACTTAATTGAACACAAACTGCAGGTTCATACAAATTGAACCCCTGCATACATTGAGCTACAAAACTACTCACTTACCCAAATTCGTGATGGGATTAGTACCCTCACAGGGGGTTGCTAGTGGAGGAACAAGCTTTATATCTCAGATCATGTCTACCTGTCATCAAAATTGACCTGTCCGAGTGTTTAACAAATTCTGATTCGTTGTTGAATTATCGAGGGTGGACACTCTGAATCTCTACGACAGAGCCCAAATAATAATTCATTAAATGTTGCATCATCAAGAAATTCATGTCAACAACAATACCTTTTCCGAACCGCAACTCCTCAAAGTTCCCAGCTTTCTCCTTGTGACTGACAGGCTGCAGGAAGACCTTACAGGGTACCACATGTTTCAATTCACAACGCAATACCACCTTAAAGCACATCGAGAAGCCAGCACTCGCCCGCACTTCACGCGCACTTATAATTAACAAAAAACGACTACCGCATAGCCAGGTCCAAAAGGAGCGGAATTCCTATATCGTCATTGTGTCATTTTGGCGTCGAACTAACGGTTAGAAGGACGTGCGGCAGCCCGACGTCGAAAAACAATGGTACCAACGCGGAGTTAAAAGATTAGGGGGACATCGGTTATTGGCACAATCAACGACGGTCCACGTTGGGAGCTCTTTAAACGCCTGGGAGATAGTAAAGCGGTTGAGGTGACTCTGGTGTATGTGAGTTTGACGCCGCTGATCATTAGCTTGGCGCTCGGAAATCGGATGACAGCAGACTAGACGTCTAGGCTGAGGTGGGATGTCTGTAAGGTGGTAACGGTGATTTAAGTTCAGATCATTAGATGATAATGAAGAGTAGCGCTAGGTAATTATATTAGATTTGGTGTCCAGCAGATATCGATCAGATTATGATTTCATTTTATTGATTTCGAAATAATAAGGAAAAAACCAGAATTTTTGTTGTGTGTGATGGTTTATGGGCACAGGTCCTACATCAGCGCTTGAGGTTATACTTGGTCTGCCTCCCTTACAATTCCATTTGGGAAAAGAAGCCTTCTGGAAGCAATAAAGAATATCCGTAGGTGAGCTCTTACTGGAACTGGATTGGACACATGTGGATATCGAATCAATTAGGTTTGAACTTCGTGGCAAAACTATCGGATGTTAAGCCATCCATCTTCGATTTCGGAACATAGCTGACCGTCATAGTGCAATAAGATCCACGAATTTCTTGGATAAAAATTTAACCATATGGTTTACCGATGGATTAAAATCTGAGAGAGACATTGAATTGGGGTACATGGACCTAAACTGAGGATGAAGCCCTGAGAAATGTGCCCTCTATTTTACAGGCAAATATACTGACTGTCTACATATGAGCTTAGGATTGCCTTAAAATGAACCTCGAGGGGGCAAATGTCTACATCACCACGAACAGTCAGGCCGAGGTGAGATACCTCGAATTACAGTGTTCTCTGTCCACCTGGCAGTGCCAAAACACTATAAAGAAACTGGAAAGAGGCAATAGTGACTCTACTACGGGTGCCAGGGTATAGTGATGTGAAAAAGCCGATTAACTTGCAAAAAGTGCGTAAAAATTAAGACCTGCCGGAGCCGTCCTTTCTGTGGGCTTGGAAAAGATCAATAGGAGGCAGCGGTCCAGCAATGGGAATGAATAACAGAATAAACCATCTGGATAATCCCTACTGGACTTACTCAAAAATTCACCTTCTCATTCCAGAAAGCTCCTGATTATTCAAATTCAGTCTCAATTGAGCTGTTCAACCGAATAGAACTTGTTGGTCCTTTTTTTAAAGATGCAATCATTCTCTTTGCTTGTCTGCTGTTTTGAGCTAGTGTGTTGATTTAGTAATAATGTTTTTCCCTTTTTTCCCAATCAGTATGGATAGATTGAGGATGTAGAACTAACAAAATAAAAAGAAAAATGAAATAGAAATGACAGCGTCCTATGATATAATCAAACAATTTCATTATTTAGGACGAAACCAATTTCCTGACGAAATCGAAAACACCAAACAAAACATACAGACAGACATAATTCCACACTTTCTCCCATAAAACGTAACACCGCCAAAATCCCTAAAAAGCAATCGCGGAAACGACTCGGAACAATGGTTTCCGACAACGTTTTTCTTCACTCCATTGTTTCCAAATGCGTTTTCTCGCTTAAATAACGTAACAGGTAGTAGGTAGGCAAGCGCCAATTGAAAAAAAGACAGGAACCGAACTGCTGTTCCGGTCTGGGCGCTTCTCACAAATCAGCTGATGTGTCGCAACTCGCGAACGTATACAATGAACAATAATAAACACCGTTTTAATATATGCGTTTTTTTCTTATCTTTGTGTAGCGATGTCGAAACAAGATAAGATACCCGCAGCGGTTTCTCCGTTTCGCAATCGCAATGAAAATTTGATAAACGTTCGCAGGAATTGGGTCAAGAGGGCAAGACTCGAGTTTTGCGGGTTCTCTCAGAATCGACCAATTTGATAATTGATTAGGAATTCGGATATGGCTCAATGGAAAGCCACCCTTGGCGTCCTAGAAGAAAGGAGAGTTTGTTTTGCATCGTATTTCAGTTGTTCCAAATCTGTGGATGTGACATGCACATCCATCAGAAGGGTTCTGTTTTCATTCGAACATAAAAACAAGTAGATATACGGAGTATTTGTAAACAAATGCGAGGCACTTTGGGAGATGATTCCTCGATGAAAATAAGCAGGGGTAGTTCATTTAAGTTTTTTCGAAATCGACGCCCTTTGCAAGATACAGCCTTTGGAAGGCGATGACGAGTTGACAGTTTTTAATTCTTTTTTACGGCTTCTTAAAAACACCGAGTCATAAAACTATGCATGATACGAAGCATAAGTAGATGTTGCTCACAAATTGTTTTTAGATCTCATAACTTTATTATTAGGGGTTGAAAATAACAACCCCCTAGATTTTCGTTGAAAAATTGTTTTGGTCCGATAGATTTTCGAAAAATAAAATTCTCTTATGTTTTCTCGTTCAATTCTGGGGAAAAAAGGCTCCTACAAAATTCAGATACAGTCGATACTTTTCCAGGAAAGAATAAAAACTTACAAGCAGTTATGATCACTGTTCATTTCATTTCATCGTATACGTGTTCCATAGAATGAATATTCTAAGATATTGTATGTCTATTACAAGAGATGAAGATATTCTTTAAATCTTTCTGAAGGTTTAATTACTCATTTCCGGAAGAAAATTATATCCGTAATATTTTAATTTCACAAATGGAACCTTCTTTCGATTAATAAGCATAACTGACAAAACGAATTTTGAGAATAAACAATATATTAGAGTATTTATTCTATGGAACATGCGATGTAATGAAATGAACAGTGATCATAACTGTTTGTAAGTTTTTATTTTTTTCGTGAAAAGTATCGCCTGTATCGAAATTTTTCAAGAGACTTTTTTTTCTCCAGAATTGAATGGGAAACCATAAGAGAATTTTATTAAAACAATTTTTGAAGGAAAATCATAAGGGATTGTTGTTTTCAACCCCTAATAATAAGTTATGGGAACGAAAAAAAGGTGTGAGTAACATCTACTTCACTAATCATATTATGTATAGTTTTATGACTTGTTTTTTAGGACTCCCGAAAAAATTAAAAACTATCAACTCGTCATCGCCTTCGCCGTGATATTTCTTTAATTTTTTCAAGTGAGTTTAGATAGACTATACGAAATAAATCGTAGTCGGGCGTCCTAGTAGAAAACAGTACGAGTCATTTGGTAGATGGTAGTTAACGTTCAAAAAACTTTGTTTATCTACCAGGCAGTAATCGATCGAAACTGAAGCAACAAATGTTTTCGCCTCACTAACTCCCATACCGTATTTTTGCGCTCGACTTGATGCTCCGGCCTCCAAACGTCGATGACGGCGTCGTTTTTCGACGACCGAAAATCGCTCAAGGATGGCAACATGGGATTTTTCCCGTATTACGTGCCTCCAATCAATTTCGGCTCGAGGCTAACGTGGACATGACCGATCGCAAAAAAACAACCACACGGGGTCTCTCGAGGAAAAATAGCAGAATTGTTTCGTGTCGTCCGTCCGACCGACGTTTTATGAGGCTACTATGTGCGTTTGATAAAAGTTTGAAGCGTAAGTTTCATTTTTCTTTTATTTGTTAGTTCTTCATCCTCAGTCTATCCATACTGATTGGGAAAAAAGAGAAAAACATTATTACTAAATCAACACACTAGCTCAAAACAGCAGACAAGCAAAGAGAATGATTGCATCTTTAAGAAAAGTACCAACAAGTTCTATTCGGTTGAACCGCTCAACTGAGACTGTATTTGAACAATCGAATAAATTATTTTCCACTGAATCTGCGCTAGAAATAAATTCCATGCTTATAATCCGATTGCTAAGAATAAGTACGACTTTTGGTATCTATAAACACACGAGATACATATCAGAAACTTAGCGAAATAAATATGAAACCGAAATAAACCCGACAAATTCAATTTTCCTGAAACATAAATATTTTTCCTATTTCACTGAAATAGAGAGATATAAATCTTCCTTCGGCATCGGTGCAAATAGACGTTCGAATTTATGAATACGTCCGAACTTTAGCACGGTTTCCGGTTTCGAATATCCCGGATTGGAGAAACCTTACTATAATTTTCCCTTTGTTTTGACGGGAAAGTGAAACATGAGATTTTTTTCAGCGCACGATTCAGTTACCGAGACAGGTATAATCGGCTATCACCCCTATCGTTGGATGAAAGTATGAAAGTTGGGGAAATTATGAATTCAGTGTAAAATAATTTATCCACGACTATTGGAAAATCCGTCCATTGTACGTCTCTGTGCTCGGCGTTAATAATACCATTTAATCAGAAGAGAATAATGAGATTATAATTCACTGCTGTCAGATACTTCATAGATTTAGCTCTGATATAATATTCTTTATCCACTCCTATAAACTAATTTCTATGTGTAATAGTAGCTAGTTTTGACAACTGTTCAAAATTTTTTAAATGCAGATTAATTTGAATTTTACTGAAGAAGTCGTGGATAAAGTATAGTATTCAATTCGCGGTAATGCTCAAAACACACTTGATGAATTACACCACTCGCCTGACGGCTCGTGGTGTGCAAAATTCATCTACGTGTGTTTTGACCTGCATTACCGCTCATTGAATAATATACTATTAAATTAACTAACAAATATGGGCATACCTTGTCGATCGGGGGCCAAAACTACTTTCATTATATCAATTAAAGCTTTTTCATTACAAAATATGCAATGACCAATTCTCCGAGAATTTCTCATGTGTCAACTTGACTTTTTCACGCTTGTCATAGAAGGGTCTTGTCGCGGGTAGCCAAATGTTAAAATCTTCAAGAAATATATTCAGTAGTCGTGGATAAAGTATAGATGCTACTTGCGAATAATGGCTGTTGTTCACTCGGTGATTTGGGCCACTCGCCTACGGCTCTTGGACTAAAGTTCACCTCGCAAATAATAGCTATCATTATATGCTCGTTGCATAATATACTTTTTTTACGTACGAATCTCGTTTGAACTATGAAGAATAGATACAATGTTCTATGCGTCAGAAACTATAAGCAATTATTACTTATGTTAAAATGTCTGACTTACGTGTAATAGTAGACAAAACTTTATTTCGTAAAAGAGCAGCATTTTCAACAGATATGTACTGACTTACCCAGTGCCCAAGAGTAAAATAACTGAGGAAAGCTCTTACCTGAAACAAAATAAACGAAATGAGCATATAGTTCTTGTTCTCTTTTATTCAATACAAACAAATAAATATTCAAACTGAATTCGATATGATGTCGTCTCATAATCATAAAAAACAACCGCATAGTTTTCATTTTTCATTCCATCAAGTTGAAACCACATCTTATCTATTTTCAAGATTGCATGTGGTTGTACGAGAATGATAGCTACTGAAAATTATATGGCACCAAATTGAATAAAGCTATTTCTTTCATGTGGGTAGAACACTTTCAATTTGTTGCCCAAGATGAGTAAATCCGATTAATGTGATTATCCAGCATTATAACGAAAATCGTCCATTTTGCGTTTGGAATCTACACTCGTCAGTTTCAGTTGAGCCTATTTGCATCCTATTCTTGAAATGCATGAAAATGATCTAGAATTCCATCGAAAAATCATCTTTAGTGATGAGGCCCATTTCCACCTCGGTGGCTTAGTTAACAAGCAAAATTGTCGCATCTGGGGCTCGGAAAACCCAAGAGTTATAATTGAAAAGCCTTTCTATCATCAAAGTGTGACTGTTTGCTGCGGTTTATGGTCCGGCGGAGTCATTGGACCTTACTTTTCGAAAATGAGGCTGTAGCAACGGCTACGGTGAATGGACTGCGCTATCGAGAGATGATTATTGATTTTTTATGGCCGAAATTGGATAGTATTAATCTGGACAACGTTTACTTTCAACAAGACGGGCTACGTGACACACAAGGAACAAAACCATTGATCTTTTGCTTTCCCGGACCGTGTTATCTCTCGAAGAGGTGATCACAATTGGCCACTTTTTCCTTTGGGGCCACGTGAAAGAGAAGGTCTACGCCAATAGCCCAGCGTCGATTCAAGACCTCAAAGATGGAATTCGTGAAGCTATCGAGGAGATAGGGCAGCCACTTTGCGATTTGGTTATGGAAATTTCATTAAAAGGATATGGTCCTGTGAGCGTGGTCGTGGTGGTCATTTGCCTGATGTTATTTTCCACTATTAACTACATAGCATCTTCTTTATAATGAAATAAACATCCGATCATTTATATTGAAAAATGGCATTTTTCTTTGGATATTAAAACAACATTTCTTATTGGAAAAGCTTTCAGGAGTTCGGATCAAAAGATTCGAATATCTCATCTCTAAGTCAGACTGCACTCTATACACGCAACAAACATAAGCAAACAATTCCCAGAACTCGTATGTGCAAGCCTGTTTTTCCGCCATACTTAGATTCCTTTTCCGGAAACCCTCGACCGGATCGGCGTATGTACTTGTCGCATAAAATAAAAAGCAACTGTTTCCACGGACCGCCGCGGCTCGGCGGTTCGCGACGAGAACGTTCAACCGAGCGACGACGACCGTCCGCTAACAATGACATCTCCTTCGAGAGATTATCCTACGCGATAATCGGCAGGTAATTGAGGAAAAAACGGACCGAAAAACCTTCGGATCGGCGAGGATTAACCCGGCGGCCGGAAACTCAGCCGCGGCGCTGTCCAGATCGCTATCTGTGCGGCGCAGCGATAATAAACGGCCGCGAGGAAGAGAGATGTGGCCGGTGTTGCGGAATGCGAAAAAAAAATTGCTAAAGTGGAAAATGTTCTCGATTGGAGATGCATTGGGAAGTATTGTACTTTCGTTCATCTGTTTGTCCGCATCAAGAAATCAGGGTGACAACTAGAACCTAGAAGCGGAATACCGTACATTGTTTTGACCGTCACGGATTATAACTAATGCTTTGTTCCATACTTAAAATGATGGTAAATATCGAGTTTAGGTGACCAGTAGATATTGACCAGATTTTGGTTGTCATTGTATTCATCGAGTCTTCCTGAACAACATTGGGGAACCAACAGGTGGCAGTCTGTCTTAGTTTAGAAGACAGACTGCAATTTAATATATAAATCACCTTCGAACTTTTCAATAACTTTCGATTAGGTTTATTTCAGATATATTCATAATTAATGCAGAAACATTGAAATTATAGAGGTACCACATATCCACACATTCTAAGGAAAGCACGCCGTTCTTCATGGTATTGCGCTATCGAGAAATGATTAATGATTTTTTATGGCCGAAATTGGATAGTATGACAACGTTTACTTTCAACAAGACGGAGCTACGTGCCACACGAGCAACGAAACCATTGATCTTTTGCGGGAAAAGTTTTCGGAGCGAAATCTTGTGATTTAAGACTTGCGACTTCTTCCTTTGAGGACAAGTGAAAGAGAAGGTCTACGACCATAGCCCAGCGTCGATTCGAGACCTCAAAGATGGAATTCGTGAGGCTATCGAGGACATAGGGCAGCCACTTGCTATTTGGTTATGGAAATTTTCATTAAAAGGTTATGGCCCTGTAGGTGGTAGTGGTGGTCATTTGCCTGATGTTATTCCCCACTATTAACGGTATAGCTTCTTCTTTATAATGAAATGAACATCCGATCATTTATATTGAAAATGGCATTTTTCTTTGAATATCAAAATAACACCTCTTATTGGAAAACCCTTTATCTAATAAGAAGAAATCCAACACAAATAAAGTTCACTTCCTCGATAAATAATGTTACATGTTACAACTCAATACTTTGGTTAGTAAATCTACAAAAAATCAAACGATTCGACGCACGATCCACATAATTTTAGTCGACAAATATCTCTACCTGATGATTCTGGCTCAGTTTTCTTCGGACTTGCTTTAGGTTTCTTCATTGTCTTATGTTGGTTGCAGCATCAATAAAACTGAAAATAAACACAACCCAAATTATAAGTAATAGTGGAGATTGAATTAATACCATAAGAAAAAAATCAACAAATTAATTTGACGTTGATATGAAGAATTCTCAAAACGAAGGAATGCTAAGACGTGTTATTAAAGTCAACCAAAAAATTGAAATCATCCATATCAATAATGAAAATTGAATTTGACTAGAACATAAAGAACGACTGTGTAAAATTTTCATTTCAAGACTATAGTCCGTTCACGAAAGTTTGGGCGCATAGTAGGCGTTTGCTTATTTATCTGAAGTTAGCAGCATTTGCTGCCATAACGTAAAATAAAGCAACGTTGCCGAATGTTCCGGCCTCGTCCGACAAGCTTTCGAGTTATAAAAGAACTCTATGCAATATTGACAACATTGCGAGAAAATAAACAACATATAACATAACCTAAAATTTCAATATACACAGTGTATGCCAAATCGTCATGGCGAACCGACGGCTCAAACTTTCGTGAACAGACTATACATTGATTACAACCGTGAATTCCTGTATCAAATGATGTGACTACTAGAACAAAATTCCAGATTAGGATAATCTCACTAAGTATATTTTAACACATCTAATCTGGTCTATGTAAACCAATGTTGACATAGGCGCAGTAGCAATTGATAACTATTGTTTGCTTATTAACCTCAATTTATGTTACTTTGCAAATTTTAAGACTCCATGTTGAAAATAGCTTTTCCGTGAGTGTTTAAGATTTTAAAGAGGATTACTCCCTATGACTCATAAATTTTACTAGGATTATAATTACTTATCGGCCAAAATTTGATATAATAGTGACACGAGTCAAATTCTAAGTATCTTTTTATGACTTAAAACAAACCAGTTTCTTTTGTGAACAACATTGAAGAAGTCAGAAAGCTTTTTTTTTACATTCCTTGAGAACTATTGAAATCATTCTATTTATTTATGTGTTCACCTTTTGTTCCTTTCAGAAGTTATAGATAGCCAAATGGGACAAAGGCAAAATGACAACCGAAAAAGTATTTCATTCGATGAAAAAAATTGAGGTCGAAGTTAATGTATGTATAATACATTGATAATGATAATTTTGAAACAATTGTGCTTTCATAATTATTTTTGGATAAAAAAAACGAACACAACCTTAAATGTGATCTGTATGAACTATCTTTATCTGGCTTATCAATTAACATATCAAACCTACCTGAATCAAATGGAAATAAACCAACACCTTCCGTTGAAGAACAAAAACAAAACCACTTGCACAACCAGTCACAAGAACAAACCAACAACCGAATCGACAAGATCTTCGGAGATAACTGATCAAAATTTCGTCAAACCCTTACCTTCGAAGGGTATATTTCCGCCTTCGATGCCCTATCAATCGGTCTTGAAAGCGAAAAAAGACGGGGTAGTTCTCTTTCGAATTCGAAAGCAGGTAGTCCAGCCCAGGTAGGGTGGCTTACTCGCACCCCGTAGGTGAACCGAGAATCGTCGGTTTCTTAGAATTGCCACTTAGGTTAGGTTAGGTTCTCGAAATCTCGAGCTGGTACTGGTACCATTCTTGATGGTTGTTGAAAATGAATTATTCGAAGAAATAGGTTCAAATCTCGATAAGCATAATTGTCCTTTCATGTTACGCTCGACCTTCCGGTTTATTGATGTGAAGTAAGTTTACTCTGTTCGTAAATTGACGCAGTGAAACTTGACTATTAGTTAAATGAATGCGCCTAAGTGCTTGTTGTTGCTTTCTGTTTCGGTCCGACCGGAAATGGAAAGCCAGAGGTGGTTTGCTATTGTTGCTAAAAACGCTGATGGCATACCGTGGCGACTTAGAGATATAAAATTGATTGGAAGTTTGTTTGCTTTCTCCTTTTAGAATGGGACAGTAAATCTGTACCAATTTTGTTTTTGTTATATTATTTATGTTATCTTTCCAGTACATATTTGAATTCGAATGTTGTCAGATCATTATACAGGATTTTGGAGAATAGTGAGACGAAGTTCACGAAGTTATAGCTCTTCCGAAAATATGAAAAAAAGATTCAAGTGGTGTTGAAATTGAATAAATATCTTTTTTTGCGAATTCGTTTCAAAGTTTTTTTCGATTTCACGTAATGACCAATTAATTTAATGATTTCATATAGAGAGTATTTCTTCATCATAATAAGCTATGTTTTCTCCCAAGCCTCAATTGGAGATGATTTTGAAGGGTTAGTGGGTGTCTATCCCCCAAAGTTCTACGCTAATGAAAAATGTATTTTTTCACACAAAAAAGATACTCCTGGTCATAAGCTCTACAGTTGATCGTTTTCAATTTTTTGGCTGTTAGCAAAGAATGTTTAAAGAAAATTCCACACCTGTAATTTATAACCAATCAAAACGTGTATTTTGATAGACCATCATCGCAACTGATGAATTTCAGTGAAAAATTTGTCCTTGTGGGTACCAAAAGCGAATCATACAGAGGACATTTTTGACGTTTATAAGGACTTGGAATGAAAATAATTAAATGTATATGTCTTGAGAATGGACAGGGGTCCCAGAAAATGTGGGAAATCTCTAGGATTCAGAAAGAACATAAAAAATGAATACAACAAGTTCCCATATTTTTTTTTAGTGGACCTCCCTAGGATGGCTTAAGTTCCTGTGTAATATGTTGTGAACCCACATCAACCATTTGATGTGGAATTTTCTCACCGAACACCACACGAGATCAAATGATTTCTGGAAATTTTTGGACCTCTAGTGATAATACTAGTGAAAATGTTTTCAAGAAATTGTTCATGTTTTTCAACATATAAGTTGATTTTTCTAAAAAAACTGCAAGTTATTCTTCAGAAGCCAAGCGCAACAAAAAACACCAATTCCAATATGTAACGTCGAAATAAGCTAAGTGAAAATCTTCTAACTCTATTTTGGGCATCAGAGAAAGCGCCGCAACCATATTCCGGAAAACCTGTACGATATATTCCGCTAGGTTAGGTGAAATTTAATCTTATCAAGGGCACTTATCGCAATAAGCGTCTTAAGTAATAACGATGCTAAATAAGGTGCAATTATCTGAACTCCCGTGCAATCATCTTTCTGGTGACCCAGTGCCGTTTCCTTATTAGCAGCTCCCCCCATCAACCAGGCTGGCGTCTCGTTAATTGACGCCAATGCATGGGGCGTCATCGCTCTAAATGTTGTTACACATTTCCCGACTCACGTTTTTACCTGAACGAGATGAAAAACAATCGTACTAGTTGAATGTACCGTGAATCGAAAAGCAATGATTGTAAAGGGTTTTCCAATAAGAGGTGTCATTTTGAATAGCCCGTTATTTCGGTAGAGGTCACGTTTGAAGCTGTCTTTTTTTGACATTTGACAAGTACAAACTACGCCATTAATAAAAATGGAACGATACACGCTTCAAGAACCCATTGAAATTATTAAAATTCACTATAAAAATGGTGTACATTTGACAGAGACGGTTCGTGAAACTCGAACATTTTTGGGTCGTCGTGAAGCACCTTGTCGGACCGCAATAAAGAAATTGGTGGAAAAATTCGAGCCTTTGGGACAAGTTAGTGATGCCAAGAATAAAACCCGTGCACGTCGCTCAAGAATAGCCGAGAATATGGCTGCTGTAGCCGAAAGTGTTGAAGAAAACCCAGTGTTGTCCTTTCCTCGTCGTTCTTTGGAATTAGGCATTCCACAAACGTCATTACACCGTATTTTGGATAGTATTGATCTGGACAACGTTTACTTTCAACAAGAGGCACTACATGCCACACAAGCAACGAAACCATTGATCTTTTGCGGGAAAAGTTTCCGGACCGTGTTATCTCTCGGAGAGGTGATCACAATTGGCCACCGAGATCTTGTGATTTAACACCTTGCGACTTCTTCCTTTGGGGCCACGTGAAAGAGAAGATCTACGCCAATAGCCCAGTGTCGATTCAAGACCTCAAGGATGGAATTCGTGAGGCTATCGAGGACATAGGGCAGCCACTTTGCGATTTGGTTATGGAAAATTTCATTAAAAGGATATGGTCCTGTAAGCGTGGTCGTGGTGGTCATTTGCCTGATGTTATTTTCCACTATTAACGGCATAGCTTCTTCTTTATAATGAAATAAACTTTTGATCTTTTATATTGAAAAAAGGCACTTTTCTTTGAATATCAAAATACACCTCTTATTGGAAAACCTTTTATTAGTCATAGGATGACTTATAATAATAATAACATGCTTAACTAAAGACAAAACATAGTTCAATCTATGAAACAAAATATTTTGCTACTTTTCACTTTGCACTTTGCATTCTGGAAAATTTCAAAAGTGAAAATAAATTATGTAACACAACTTTTCTCCCAACATTTAATTTCTGCGAAGTGCTTTTCACTTTGCACTTGACTTTCCACATTGCACTCTTAAATTATGAATGCGTTTTATGCAACGTTATTCATTTGAAAAGTGCAAAGTGAAAAGTTGCAAAGTATTTGGTGCAATTGGCCCCAGGTTCAGTGCTCTAAAGCCGACTGTTTTTGACGAAAATCAACATGGTCAATATTTTTCACTGTCAGTAAAGTAGTTTAAATAAAATCATTTCAAAAAGTGACCATGGTTTTCAATATAAAAGTTGAATTAAAATGGAGCAATTTATATGAAAGTGTATACACATTTGGTCCAACCTTTTCCACGATTTTTTATTTAATTACAAAACACAAGAAAAACATTTCCACTTTCATCCAGAGTTTTTTCTTCTTTCTCAAATGTGTTCTCGTTACAGTTTAATAATCATGGAGTTCCAGTTCGATGAGAGTTTGAATTGGCCTCTAAAATTAGATTTTATTTGCATGAAACGCTCATTTCGATGATAGCATCGTATCGAGAGAGCTTCGATCTAATAATAGTAGAACGACAGATTTGTAGAAGAAAAAAAAAGGGTATCGGCTATTCGGTATGTTGCTCAAGAGATGTTATTTATACATCGCATTTATGCTAATTGGTTAAGAATAGTCAGTGGATGTTCTGGAGTTACAAAGAAAAGATGTTATCTGTTATAATCCATTTACTTTACAGTTCCTTATTACTCTCAATAAATTAGGAAGAATCTGACTTTATGATCATCGGGTAATGGAATTTAAAGATTGACAATATTCAACAAAGCTTCGAAATAGAGCAAATTTAGATTAGTTGATATGTCATTCTAAAGTACACTAAATGAGGTATTTTTTACTGAAGAGAAAGCGTGTGCATATTGATATTTCTTCGAAAAAACCATTGGAAAAATAAGACTGATTTTGTTAACTTCAGAATCGTGATATTCTTCTCCTTACCACGGCTGCAATAAGAGTGTTTTCACTGTTTTCTGAAAATGCAAATGTAGCAAATTTTTGCCCTTTCCGAATGTGTGGTCAAATTTGATGAGACTACAAGAAAAACTGAATAATGATTTTTTTAGAGGAAAAACTTGAGATTTTTCGGGAAATCAAGAAATGTTAAATTGAAGAATAACCGTCAACATTTCGAACATGTGTTATATGACACTTTTTGTTGCAAATCACTTGTATAATCACCCCTCGAAGTTGACATCCTTTATAGTGAATGTTTCATTTAGTTTTATCGGTACCATAAATCTATAAAAACACTACACTACTGGAAAAAATTTAAGGATCAAAAAAAACTTCCAAATTTTTCGGCAATTTTCAACATGCCGTAACTTTGAGAGGAATGGTCATACAAGGAATTTAAAAAAAGGAAATTGAAGCTCCAAGTGTCTAGTTTTTATTTAAAACTTCAAAAATTTTAAGTTTTAGTGGTTTTCGAGTAATGATAGAAATATCAGCAACAAACAAATTCTCAAAATTTTACCACTTTTTCTTTTCTTGTCTACGAGCGTGGAAATTTTATTTTTGCATAATCGTTATAAGGATGGGATACTTTGTTAATTCAGCTTTAATTTATTTTTTTATTGACCTCAATACGTCTACTTCTCGCCGAGATATCGGTCTTCAAATGGAAAAGGACCCATTTGTCTTTGATTATCGATTTCTCAGCAACCAATGATCGCACAGAAAAATGAAGGAGGGTTTCAAGACCTTAAATCAACTCCCATTAATGAACAACCATTGCTTATTCATAGAAATTTTTTTCTTCATGTCGCATCAATATAAAATTCTAACAAAAAAGGGGCTTTTGGTGGTTTCTTGGAAAATCTACCGCTGGATCGAAAAGGTTGAGGAAACTAATAATGTTAAGTGTGACTTTCACAGTTCAATATGTTCATGAAAACCTTACAAAGAGCCAACTCAATCCAGCGAGCCGTTTTTTTGGTTGACTCGATTGAATTTTAATTGCAGATAGTACATAAATTTCAAAGAAAGAAAAATAAACTGAACTAACAAATAAAATTTTCATTGATTTAATAACGGATAAAAAATGGATCCTTTTCCATTTGAAGACCGATATCTCAGCGAGAAGTGGACGTATTGAGTTCAATAAAAAATGGTTTAAAGCTGAATTAACAAAGTATCCCATCATTATAACGATTATGCAAAAATAAAATTTCCACGCTCGTAGACAAAAAAAAGTGGTAACATTTTTAGAATTTTTTTGTTGCTGATTTTTCTATCATTACCCGAAAACCCCTGAAACTTAAAATTTTTGAAGTTCTAATCCAAAAACTAGACACTTGGAGCTTCAATTTCCCTTTTTTTAAATTCCTTGTACGACCATTCCTCTCGAAGTTACGGCATGTTGAAAAGGACCCCGCACATTTTGTATGAGAATTGGCTCCCGGTGGATTTGGCTGAAAATTTGATATGATGTTCTACTAATCCTTCTGATCAAATGTCTCTACAGTCACGAAGCTGAAAAATGCATACTTCTAGGAGTTTTAGCGATTTTTTGTATCCGTTCACACAGAATGGTTTGAAAATATTTCGAATTGACAGAATCTGCTTTCAATAATCACGAAATATTCTCAAACATTTCTGTGTGAACGGTAATACGTAAGCCATAATGGATACAAAAAATCGCTAAAAACTCCTAGATGTATGCATTTTTCAGCTTCGTGACTGTGGAGACATTTGATCAGAAGGATTAGTAGAACATCATATCAAATTTTCAGCCAAATCCACCGGGAACCAATTCCCATAATACGTAAGCCATAATGGATACAAAAAATCGCTAAAAACTCCTAGAAGTATGCATTTTTCAGCTACATGACTGTTTAGATATTTGATCAGAAGGATCAGTAGAACATCATATCAAATTTTCAGCCAAATCTACCGGGAGCCAATTCCCATACAAAATGTGCGGGGTCCTTTCCGAAAAATTTGGAATTTTTTTTATCCTTTAATTTTTTCCAGTAGTGTATATACCTTTGTGAATATGTAGAACTGAAGGTTCATACAAATTTTGAGTAGTTTTAGTAGAAACAAGCTTTGTATCCTAGATCATGTCTCCCTGTCATCATAACTCGACCTCTCTAGAGTGTTTTAACAAATTCTGATTAGTTGTTGGCTTATTGAGCTTAAATGAGACACCCCATACGGTTGAGACCAATTATTTCTATTCGCAAATCGAAAATGAAAACAAATAAATTCAAGTGATATCGCCCCTACGTGAAATAATTGCAAAATGGACAAATTACTATGACACATGCATGAATTAATTCATAAAATGTCTGTTTATATCGGAACGAACTAGTTTAGCCGCGAATAAACATAATCCAATTAAACCGGAATCAGTTCAATTGGTCGAAATTATTCCATTTATCAACGGCCCAAATATGACTTTCACTTGTATTTTATAACTTCCTATTTCGCTTCAAGGACCGCTAGTCCGAACAAAACTACTAAAGTTTTTCTATGCATAAATTGGTACCTGGATAATTGAACACGGTACAATTATTTGTTTTTCATTTCCTCTGATCTCAATTGATATATTCGAATGGAAACTTTCACAACGATGGGCATTTCCCGGGGTTTTTCATGTGACCTCAGATTCATCATCACTGCGTCATTTATGAGAAGGAATTTCTGGAGAAGGCAAAATCTGGAAGCTCGTTCATTGGCGGAGCAATAATGTAATTACCTCAAAATTTTGAATAGGGCTTGAGATTCATGCTGAGTAAATGAAAGCTAAATGTCAGCACGATCGAAATTATATTCTGGAAATTATTCAAAAAATAAAATATGTTGAAAATCAATAATCAACAAAACATTAAATCCTATAGTTCAGATGATCTTTTTGACATTTTGCATGAACATTCAGTATATCAATCTTCATTCACAAAATAAATTTCACTCGAATCAGATTTCTTGTTATGGAAATATAAGTATTCTTCTTTTCAATATTCCAATTGAATTTTCTAGGGTTCTGTTAGCATTATGGCCACAAAATGAGGCTTATTACGTGCATCTTAAATGTGGCCGAGAAATTTCATTTCCATTGGTTTTGTTTTGTCTGAGATATTGAGGAACAAAAATTTTGAATGTCCCTATTTTATGGAACACCCTGTACGATTCAGCTGGTTAACGAACTTAACCGAAGCATTTGGAAACTGAACCCTGAAAATCTCAAGTCTCTAGGACAATCCCTTCGAAAGTTATCGTGCTAACGGCCAGAAAGACGCCCGGCCCCACAGACAGAATTGAATTTGACCACGAATTCGTCATCAGGGAGTCTAACACTATCGTTTGAAACAATTTTCGGCTCAAAACTCTAAAATTACAGACATTTGGGCAAAACGATATAAAACTCGTTAAGAACGAGAGCTCAAAAATGGAATAAATGAAATGGATAACGTTACGTTTCGGTCCTTCTTCAGACGAACTTGGAAAATCTTTGGAATCGTGTCTATTTTCGTTGGTAGTCTGATGTCAATTAAAAATTCTATGATTGTCAAAAATATCTGAAATCCTTCAGATGACTCAATCGTATAATTCTTTTTTGATTAAACTCTTTTCAATACTCTTGGTTCCATAAAACTTGCATACACTCTCAGATACTAGAGATCATTGAAGCTGTGGAACTGGGAGCAATCTGTAGCGCACTAGAGACCTCAAAGTAGATTTGAAATGTAATACACATACATTTGTGTAAAACTCGGATTACTCCAGGAATAAATACGCAAAAATACCTATTACGATGCCGAATAGAAGACGAACAGTTGAATTTTTTCCCAGGAATCAGGCTATTGTGTCAACAATCTTCTCGACGAATTATTTATCCATTTCATCATCTGCTCAATAATTAACACATACTCACGGACAAATTACAAATTGACGAAAAGAATGACAAAATCTCTCATGCGTAATTCATTCAAATTTATTCCACGATGTTGACGTTCTTGAAACGAGATTAGCATTCCATAATGACCAAGTTATGAGCTTATATAACGCTCGTCTTATTAACTTCAGCTCGTCAATAATGGTGAAATCTGTTATGATCATGATGAGATTATAGCGAGTAGTGACTCTGAATAAATAATGGTAAATGAAATTTTTAATTTCTTGGGAGTTCAATCGTGGCAACAATAGGTACACCGACCTTATATTTTCCTATTGTTCTTTGTGGTCTAGCATATGAATTGTGCTATATTGAGCAGTGCAATGCTCTACTACTACGTTAAGGAGATTTACGAAACTATATTATGTGGTGAAAAATGATATTCACAATAGTCTTCAACCTGCTATTCTGAGCTCGATAAACATTATTTCGATGTTCTCCAGCATTTCCTGAATTATTTAAATTATAATCCTTTCTCGATTCCGTGAAATTCTTTTATTACCATTTTCCAGAAGTCCACATAAATCAACCACAGATATGTGGTGGATCTGTTGTTGTAAAAGGAAACAATATTCGATTGTGGGTGTTGGCTTATACATAAGCCAAGCGCAAGTCCACCATGGTGGACATAACATTATACTGAATGGCTTAACTATAATTTTGTGGTAGCTTTATAAATGTGACTTTTAGTAAGCTAGGGTATAACTGGTCTCTAGAGTTCAATAACGAAACAATGTCTTTGTAATTTCTTCATCAACCGGAAATCATTCATAGTTATGTGGTTGTGTTAAGGTTATGAAATGGTAGAATATTCTATTGTGGGTAGCTTGAAGTTGGCTTATGGTCGTCCAGATGCAATAACAACACAATCCCTCATTATTTTTTATTCACCAAAAACCAAATAGAAATATGTGGTAGTATGGTTATTGTTAAATGGTAAAATATACAATTGTGAATAGCGTGCAGTCGGCGTATTGTCGACCAGAGGCAAATGGTATGGGCTTTAACATGCAATATCTACTCAACTGCTAATCGACCACAGTATAGTGGTAGCTTTGTAATAGTGAGTAAATCCATAATAAGTAGCTTTCAGTTGGAAAGTGGATAACTTTTCGCACGTCTGAGTTCAATAACCATGCGATTTCTTACTGATTTCAATTTACCACAAACCAACCACAGTTTTGTGGTTGAAAAATGTTACTTATGGGTGAAACTGTATTAGCTATATTCTGAGATGACAGCTTGTAGATGGTTCGTGATCAACTTGATCCCAGTGTGGGAGTAATCATGCGATTGGCCAAAATTTCGAAGTCGCTTTGAAAGTGGTTGTTTGTGGCTGACTTGTGATCGTCTTGACACACAAGTCGTAATCAAACGATTTCCCACTAATTTGTATAAACGCAAGCTGAGTACTTAGTTTCAGCAGTGTTTTCAGGCATCATTTGTAGCTGGAGTAGTAGTGAACTTGTGAGTTAGTGGAGACAAGTGATTATAGGATTATCTACCAATTTGCTACCGAACATGAAGCAACCACAATTTTGTGGTTGCTTCATGGTTGGAGAAGGCAATTTGTTGGTAAAAGTTGCCATAACGAAGTTAGCTTGTGAGTTACTTTAGGCAAAAGATCATACGATTTTCTGACAATTGGCTACCGACCATAAAGCAACCACAGTTTTGTGGTTACTTTATGGTTGTGAAAGGCTATATCAGGGTAAATTCCTATTGCCCTTAGTCATGATAGTCGGTTGGTGATCAAATTATTGCAGATTGAAGCGTTATTCTTCTACTATGTGCTATTTACTACAAATCAACCACTGTTATGTGGTTCTTGTGCTTAGGTATTGTATCCGAGCATAAAGTCATCATTCTCTGTACCAGATTCTTAATAGTTATGGGAGTTTTTCGCAGGTATTACTATGTTATTCCTAACTTAATCAATCTGAAACGACTATAACACCGTAGATGGGTTGTGACCGAAAGGTACCAGTATCAAGTCAACAGACTTCAGAAACCTTAACACACCAAAACATTAGATTTGTCATTTAACAATTTCTTGCATTACATAATATGAGAATGAGCAGATCCAGCATTAAAAAGATAGAAGAAGTTGATCTATGATCAAGTTCACTCATCATGCTCACGCAGTGGATCTGTCAATTTTTGGGCGCTCGTTCTCCTTAAACGAGTGCTATATCGTTTTGCCCAAATGTCTGTAATTTTCGAATTTTGAGCCGAAAATGGTCTCAAACGATAGGGTTCTACTCCCTGATTACCAATTCGTGGTCGCATTCAATTCTGTCCCTACGTCCGGCTGTTAGTACAATAATTTTCGAAGGAATTGTCCTAGAGACTTGACATTTTCAGGGTGAGTTCGGTTCCCAAATGGCTCGGTTCGGTTCGTTAACCGGACAAATCAAACAGGTTGTTCCATTAAATATGACCATTTAATTTGTTCCTCAGAACGAAATCTATCGAAATGAAATGTTGCGGCCATATGCAAGATGTTCATAATAAGCTTCTTTCAAAATTTTGCGGCCATAGTGTAAAACAAAACCATAGAACATTCAATTGGAATTCATAATCAATCTGAAAAGACTACAATTCGTCGGGTTGTGACTGAAAAGTACCGCATTGAAGTCAAACGACTTCAGAACCGCCTTTGAAGCAAACTCACGTGACACACCACATTTCGGTCGAAATTCCATACAACAAATCGGCGGTTCTAAAACAACGCATGCAATCTTGAACTATGCGGCTGATGCGCCTTCGATCGAACACACCGACTTAATTTTATTGCGACCTTTTAATCCGAATCGAAAATAGAATCGATAGAAGATCTGGTGCACACGCATACGAAATTCGGACAGGGTTTATTGACACCGTTTTGTTGCGTAGCTGCCGTTTTATTTCCGACCCGGAAAAAGCGATGCGACGCTTTGTTATTGCGGGATTACATCAGGTCTGCCGAAAATGTATGGCCCGGATTTTGCGACACCGACTGGAGCTTGAGACGCCATCTTCTGAGGGAGATAAGATTAGATCGTAAAAGGCTATCCCCAATTGCGATCTGTGAGATGAGGTCGGTTCAGAGAATAGGAATTCAATGGAGTGGGGTATTAAGGGATAAGGAGAATCAGACCTATTGTTCAATAACACCGATTTGAATCTGGAAGCGAGAGGGGAGCGCTTAGGTGTTTCAGTTTTGAAACTACAAATTTGGCCATCCTATGAAAATTACGACAATACTGTGTCGTGCGCTGTCCAAAAATATAGCATGTGTATTTCAATGTATCCGCAGAGAAAAGTGTATAAACGTGGCACCATACATAGATGTAGTTCCTCCAAAACCTCTACAGGAGCAGGCGGGCCAAGTACCAAGTGTACACTGCCGATAGGCTCCTGTATGAGCGTCTTTCAAGCGGAAATCTTAGCTATTGAAGGATGTCTAGATAGAAATCTAGAAAGAAACTATCAGAAGTGCGATATTGCCATACACTCAGATAGTCAAGCTGCTATTAAAGCACTGAGCTCCTACCTCATCGACTCAAAGATGATCTGGGAGTGCCGGAACAAACTCAATGAGTTAGGCAAGAAAAATAAAGTCTTTTTAATCTTTCTTTTCGGCCACTCGGGAATCAAAGGAAGCGAAGAGACAAAAACACTTGCCAAGAGGACGCACGGATGTCATTCATTGGCCCAGAACCCTTCTGTGGTATATGTGAATGTACCAATAAGAAGGAGTTTCTGGAGAAGGAAGAAAGCAAAGAAGGAAAACTCTGGCAGAGTCTTCCAGGGATGGATTATTCCACCGTGGAACTTTGAGACAGCGGGATCCAAAAGATATCTAGATCTTGGTAAAAAGCAATTACACCTTCCCACTGGCTTTCTTACAGGACATTGTCGCTTCAGGAAGCAATTGTTGAGGATGGGATTATCGGGCACTGACTAATTAGGTTCCGTGTTTGATGATGAAGAATCCCCATTCACCTAGTCACTGAATGCCTTGGCATTAGGAGCCTAAGGAGAGAATGCCTTGGGCTAGACGAGCTGTGAAGGGTTTGTCCAGAACGCTCTGTAAGGGGGCACAATATTCCTTAAGGTCGCAGTGAACTGAAACCCCTTTTTTAACTTAACTAAACTAATGTAGTTTCTTGTATGTGTGAATTTGTTTAAAGTATAAGCTTATTATTATTTTTATAAATAGTTTTTCATAAACCAAAATTCTTCTCTCATACATTAGATTTGTCATCTTGCAATTTCTTTTGAAAAAATAATAAGTGATATAAATATCATTTATCCACTCCTATAGAGTAATAAGTCAATTATTAAACTATTTCTATGTGTAATAGTAGCTATAACACAACCGTAGACATGTCTATGAACCGAAAAGCGAGGGTTATAATAACACCCGCTAATAAATTACCTAGAAAAATGAAATTGCTTACAAAATATAATAAAATTTTGAGCCATCGACACTCATTGTATGACAGACAATTCATCCAGATCACTCATTTGCAGGTTTTTGAAAAATTTCAAGAACAAGTTCATATCAAGTTTTCAGTTACATTTCCCGGATTAATCTATTGAAAAACATACATATTTTGTATCCGACAAGGTTGAGAATATCATAAATCCAGTACAGACATTTCTCTTCGACACGAAGTCCTTGAATTCCTGAATAAATCATAATAAGATCGTAATTGAAACCGAGATAAAAATTAAATGTCTCAATAAGGTATGAATTCTTCGTGGAACGATAACTGAATAATAACGTATTGATGCATTGAAATCCATGAATTGAAACTAAGTTTAATTGCAAAAATTACTTCTCATTTGATTCATTTTATATCTCTTATACAAAAGCTGCAATTCAATTCAATGAGGCAAAATTATCAATATTATTTCATTCCACTTTAATGAGTGTTTAGACCAGAAATTATACAGATTTTTTAATTTATTCGCGTATTAGAAATGTTGTTCTCTTTAATTTTTCAGATCAAGTTTCTTAAAGACAATGGGGAAAATGCCAAAAATGCCGAGTTTTACCAGGTGTGCATAAATCACATGATACATCAAAATTCTGATTTGTGTAATCTAACTAATCCACATTTAACATTCACTAACAATAAACAGAAACTTGACATGTATGAATCAATACCCCATGTAATTTATACAGTCTCAAGCATAAACTATTACTAACGAAATCCTTGACACAAAAAAACTACATATTCAATTCTTTATTTTCGAAATTTCCAGGCAAGGGAACAATTCGTATTGTTTCCACGTTGATATGTAATATATGTACGTTTATTCATAATTTCCGTTGGTATAAAACAAACCCAGGAAAAAAGAAAGCATACAAAGTAGCACGCATATTACCATATAATATTATACACATGCATGCAATTCAAGACGAATTCACATTGTTCATGCAAGGTTCATTATTTTTATTGGTACCATAAATCTATCAAAAAAACACTCTGTGTACATTTTGTGAACATGTAGAACACAAACTGTAGGTTCATACAAATTTGAATCCATGCATACATTCGTTCTACAAAACTACCCACTTTCCATATATTCGAATTCATGATGGGGTTCTAGTATTTCTAGTAGAAACAAGCTTTGTATCCTAGATCATGTCTCCCTGTCATAAAAAATCGACCTCTCTAGCTAGTGTTTTAAAAAACAAATTCTGATTAGTTGTTGGGTTATTAAGTTTAAATGAGACACCCCATATGATCGAGACCAATTATTTCTATTCGCAAATCGAAAATGAAAACAAATAAATTCAAGTGATATCGCCCCTACGTGAAATAATTGCAAAATGGCAAATTACTATGACACTGCACGAATTAATTCATAAATGTCTGTTTATATCGGAACGACTAGTTGAGCCGCGTATAAACATAATCCAATTAAACCGGAATCAGTTCAATTGGTCGAAATTATTCCATTTATTAACGGCCCAAATATGACTTTCACTTGTAATTTTATACTTCCTATTTCGCTTCAAGGCCGCTAGCTCGAACAAAAACACTAACGTTTTCTATGTATAAATTGGTACCTGGATAATTGCATGAGTACAATTATTTGTTTTTCATTTCCTATGATCTCAATTGATATATTTGAATGGAAAACTTTCACAACGATTGGCATTTCCAGGTTTTCATGTGACCTCAGATTTATCATCACTGAGTCGTTTATGAGAAGGTAGAATCTGGAAACAATTATTCTGGAGAATCTTCCGTGAAGGATCATTCCAAAATATAAAATCGGAGTTTAAAACTTAAATTACAAAAATTAAGAAAAGCCCTGAGCAGGTGCTTTTGAGCGCTTGTTCATTGGTGAAACAATGATGCAATTACCTCAAATTTTTGTATAGGACTTGAGATTCATGATAAGTATATGAATGCAAAATGTCAGCACGATCGGAATTATATTCTGTAAATTATTCAAAAAATGAAATATGTAAAAAATCAATAATCAACAAAACATTAAATTCTATGGTTCAGATGATGCGATCCTCTTGAAATTTTTCTTGAACAATCAGGATATCAATCTTCATTCACAAAATAAATTTCACTGGAATCGGATTTCTTTTTATGGAAATAAAAGTATTCTTCTTCTCAATATTCTAATTGAATTTTCTAGGGTTCTGTTAGCATTATGGCCACAAAATTTTGCATGAGGCTTATTACGAGCATCTCAAATGTGGCCGAGAAATTTCAATTCGATTGGTTTTGTTTTGTCCGAGATATTGAGGAACAAAAATTTTGAATGGTCCTATTTTATGGAACACCCTGTACGATTTGGCTGGTTAACGAATTTAACCGAGCCATTTGAGAACCGAACTCACCCTGAAAATTTCAAGTCTCTAGGACAATCCCTCCGCAAGTTATCGTGCTAACGGACGGTCCCTCGGACATAATTGAATTTGACCACGAATTTATCATCAGGGAGTCTAACCCTATCGTTTGAGACCATTTTTGGCTCAAAATTCGAAAATTACAGACATTTGGGCAAAACGATATAGCACTCGTTAAAGTAGAACGAGCGCTCAAAAAGGAAATAAATGAAATGGATAAAGTAACGTTTCGGTGTCTATATCAGACTCCTTCTTCAGACGAAATTGGAAAATCTTTGGAATCGTCCTTTTTTTCGTTGGGAGTTTGATGTCGATTATAAATTCTATGATTGTCAATAATATCTGAACTCCTTCAGATGACCCACTCTTATTCATTTTCAATAAACCTCTTTTAAACTCTTGGTTCCAAAAAATTTGCATACACTCTCAGATACTAGAGTTCATTGAAGCTGTGGAACTGAGCGCAATCTGTAGCGCACTAGAGACCTCAATGTAGATTTGAAAAGATATCCTCATACATTTGTGTAAAACTAGGGTTAATTCAGGAATAAGCGTGCAAAAATACCGACTACGACGCCGAATAGAAGAGCGAACAGTTGATTTTTTTCCCAGGATTCAGGCTATTGTGTCAACAATCTTCTCGACGAATTATTTATCCATTTCATCATCTGCTCAATAATTAACACATACTCACGGACAAATTACAAATTGACGAAAAGAATGACAAAATCTCTCATGCGTAATTCATTCAAATTTATTCCACGATGTTGACGTTCTTGAAACGAGATTAGCATTCCATAACGACCAAGTTATGAGCTTATATAACGCTCGTCTTATTAACTTCAGCTCGTCAATAATGGTGAATCTGTTATGATCATGATGAGATTATAGCGAGTAGTGACTCTGATAAATAATGGTAAATGAAATTTTTAATTTCTGGGAGTTCAATCGTGGCAACAATAGGTACACCGACCTTATATTTTCCTATTGTTCTTTGGTGTCTAGCATATGAATTGTGCTATATTGAGCAGTGCAATTCTACTACTACGTTTAAGGAGATTTACGAAACTATATTATGTGGTGAAAAATGAAATTCACAATAGTCTTCAACCTGCTATTCTGAGCTTGATAAACATTATTTCCTGGATTATTTAAATTATAATCCTTTCTCGATTTCGTGAAGTTCTTTATTACTATTTTCCAGAAATCCACATAATCAACCCATATATGTGGTAGAGCTGTGGTTGTAAAAGGAAACAATATTCGATTGTGGGTAGATTGCAGTTGGCTTATACATAAGCCAGGCGCAAGTCCACCATGGTGGACATAACATTATACTAAATGGCTTAACTATAATTTTGTGGTAGCTTTAAATGTGACTTTTAGTAAGCTAGGGGCTAACTGGTCTCCAGAGTTCAATAACGAACAATGTCTTTGTAATTTCTCATCAACCGGAAATCATTCATAGTTATGTGGTTGTGTTAAGGTTATGAAATGGGAATATTCTATTGTGGTAGCTTGAAGTTGGCTTATGGTCGTCCAGATGCAATAACAACACAACCCCTCACATTTTTTTTCACCATAAACCGAATAGAATATGTGGTAGTATGGTTATTGTTAAATGGTAAAATATACAATTGTGAATACCGTGCATTTGGCGTATTGTCGTTCAGAGCCGAGTGGTATGGGCTTTAACATGCAATATCTACTCAACTGCTAGGAGACCACAGTATAGTTGGTAGCTTTGTAATAGTGTGTAAATCCATAATAAGTAGCTTTCAGTTGGCCAGTGGATAACTTTTCGCACATTCAATGCGATTTCTTACTGATTTCATTTTACCAAAAACAACCACATTTTGTGGCTGAAAATGTTACTCATGGGAGAAACTGTATTAGCTATATTCTGAGATGATAGCTTGTAGATGGTTCGTGATCAACTTGATCCCAGTGTGGGAGTAATCATGTTTTAGCCAAAATTTTGAAGACGCTTTACGGTTTGAATGTGGTTATTTGTGCTGACTTGTTGTGACCGTCTTGACACACAAGTTGTAATACAACGATTTTCTACTAATTTGATATAAACGCAAGCTGAGTACATTCATTTCAGCTGTGTGTTGTGAGTTAGTTGAGACAAGTATTCATAGAAATATCTGCCAATTTGCTATCCAACATGAAGCAACCACAGTTTTTATGGTTGCTTTATGGTTGAAGAAGACATCTGTAAGTAAAAGTTGCCATAACAAAATTAGCTTGTGAGTTACTTTAAACTTTAAACAAAGACATACGATTCTCTGACAATTGGCTACCGACCATACGGCAACCACAGTTTTTTGGTTACTTTATGGTTGGAAAAGGCTATATGAGGGTAAATTCCTATTGTCCGAAGTCATGATAGTCGGTTGGTGATCAACTTATTGCAGATTGAAGCGTTATTCTTCTACTATGTGCTATTTACTACAATCAACCACGGTTATGTGGACTTGTGCTTAGGATTGTATCCGAGCATAAAGTCATCATACTCTGTACTGGATTCTTGATAGTTATGGGAGTTTTTCGCAGGTATTACTATGTAATTCCTAATTAATCAATCTGAAACGACTACAACACCGTACCTATATGAGTACTTCAGAAACCGCCTTTAAGCAAATTCCGTGACACACCAACATTAGATTTGTCATCTTGCAATATCTTGCATTACATATATGAGAAATGAGCAGATCCAGCATTAAAAAGATAGAAGAAGTTGATCTGTGATCAAGTTCACTCAAATCATGCTCACGCAGTGAATCTGTCTATTTTTGGGCGGTCGTTCTCCTTAAACGAGTGCTTTAATCGTTTTGCCCAAATGTCTGTAATTTCAATTTTAAGTAAGCCGAAGGTCTCAAACGATAGGGTTCTACTCCCTGATGAATTCGTGGTCAAATTCAATTTTGTCCGTGGGGCCGTAAGTCCGGCTGTAAGCACAATAACTTTCGAAGGAATTGTCCTAGAGACTTGAGATTAACCAGCCAAATCAAACAGGGTGTTCCATCAAATATGACCATTCAAAATTTTTGTTCCTCAATAGCTAAGACAAAACGAAACCCATCGAAATGAACGGTTGCGGCCATATGCAAGATGTTAATAATGAGCTCCATGCAAAATTTGTGGCCATAGTGTAAACAGAACCATAGAAAATTCAATTGAAATTCATAATCAATCTGAAACCACTACAACATCGTAGATCAGTTGTGACTGAAAAGCACCAGAATCAAGTCAAAAGACTTCAGATACCGCCTTTAAAGCAAATTCACGTGACACACCAACATTTCGGCTGAAATTCCAAGCAACAAATAGGCAGTTATAAAACAACGCATGCAATCTTGAACTATGCGGCCGATGCGCCTTCGAACACACCGACTTAATTTTATTGCGACCTTTTAATCCGGATCGAAAATAGAATCGATAGAAGATCTGGTGCACACGCATACGAAATTCGGACAGGGTTTATTGACACCGTTTTGTTGCGTAGCTGCCGTTTTATTTCCGACCCGGAAAAAGCGATGCGGCGCTTTGTTATTGCGGGATTACATCAGGTCTGCCGAAAATGTATGGCCCGGATTTTGCGACACCGACTGGAGCTTGAGACGCCATCTTCTGAGAGATGAGATTAGATCGTAAAAGGCTATCCCTAAATGCGATCTGTGAGATGAGGTCGGTTCAGAGATTAGGAATTCAATGGAGTGGGTGTATTAATGGATGAGGAGAACCAGGTCTATTGTTCAATAACGCCCATTTGAATGTGAAGCGAGATGGGGCGCGTGTTCAGTTTTGAAACTACAAATTTGGCAATCCTATGAAAATATGATAATACTGTGTCGTGAGCTGCCCAAACAATATAGCATACATTTCTGCGTATAATACAAGGAACAGAGAAAAACCTCATTAAAAATATTGGGTGGTTCTCGGATGACAAACTTTATCGCAAACATAGATGTAACGTGTTTTTTTTCGAGGTATAGAACTTTAAGTTGTCATTACTCCTTAAGATGGCGACCGATTTAAGAGCTGTCAACTGATTTATTCCCAGCTTGGTTTGGTAATTTATCATGAATAGACTCACGCCTGAACAACGTTTGCAAATAGTGCAATTTTATTTCGAAAATAATAGTTCTGTGCGTTACGCATTACGCATCGCGCACTACGTCCATTTTTTCGTCGACAAAATCGTCCATCAGATCAGTTAATTCTATTAACGATGGAACGTTTTTCGCATCACGTTTACTCTTTTGATAACTCGCATCTCCAGAGACGCCGTACGGTGCGTACAGAAGAAGCTATTTATTGCTACTGTATAGACTATAGAGCGTAGCATTGAGGAAGACCCGAATGAGTCCATCCGCCATCGAGCAAGGAATTAGATCTGTGTCCATCCATTTCATGGAAGATTTTGCGTATGGATCTTGGTTTTGCGTGCTTGAAACATCCAAATCGTGCAAGGATTGAAGCCAAACGATCATCAAGCAAGGCGTAGATTCGTCGAATGGAGCCAAAACGAGATTGCCGTTGTTCCCGATTTTCATAAGCGAATTTTGTTTAACGATGAAGCACACTTCTGGTTGAATAGCTCTGTCAACAAACAAAACTGCGTATTTGGAGTGAAGCTTATCCTCAAGTGTATGTCGAAACACCGTTACATCCAGAAAAACTGACTGTTTGGTGCGCTTTCTGGGCTTGTGGAATCATTGGTCCGTACTTCTTCAAAAAAGATGATGACCAGAACGTTACAGTCAATGGTGATCGGTATAGAACCATGATTACTAACTTTTTCACTCCTGAATTGAACAATCATGATGTCCAGGAGCTGTGGTTCCAACAAGACGGCGCAACATGTCACACAGCTTGTGCCACAATCGATTTATTGAAAGATGCGGTTGGTGACCGATTAATTTCACGTTTCGGACCTGTGTATTGGCCTCCAAGATCTTGCGATTCAACACCACTAGACTACTTTTGTGGGGCTATCTAAAGTCATTGGTCTATGCGGATCAGCCACAAACGCTTGACCTTTTGGAAGACAACATTCGCCGTGTTATTGCCGATATACGGCCAGAAATGTTGGAAAAGTCATCGAAAATTGGAGGTCCAGATTGGACTACATCCGAGCCAGCCCAGGCGGTCATACGCCAGAAATCATATTTAAAATGTAATGCCACAAGACTATCTTTCGGATAAATAAAATTCATGTCAATCGAATGATCCATCTTTGTCTTATTGTAATTCAATGTTCTACATCTCTAAAAAAACACCCTTTAGTTCTTGTATTTTTGAATTGTTTAAAGTATAAGCTAACATTATATTGAAGGTTTTTCATGAAACCAAAATTTCTTCTCTCATACATTAGATTTGTCATCTTGCAGTTTCTTCTGAAAAAATAATAAGTGATATAAATATCATTTTGAACTTTTCCTTGAAATTCCTTCGATATTCGAAAAAAGCCTGCCTAAAAGCCAGGAGACTTTATCAAACCATGCCTGGCCCTTCAAATGATGCTCCTTCAGTAACTCAGATGGTTCACAGAACTGTCTCGACACTCATAATTCTGGGTAATCATCTCCCATAGATTCAAAAAGCGATATTTCGCTGTAGATATCGAATTCCATCTGCACATGTGTTTTAGCTGAATATTTTTGTTATATTTCAAACCATCGACACTTATTGTATGACAGATTCATACAAATATGATCACCCATTCGCAGATTTTTGAAAAATTTCAATAACAAGTTAATTTCAAGTTTTCAGTTACATTTTCCAGATTAATCTATTGAAAAACATCTTGTATTTTAAATCCGACAAGGTTGAGAATATCATAAATCCAGTACGGACATTTCTTCGACACGAAGTCCTTGAATTCCTGAATAAATCATTAATAAGATCGTAAGTGAAACCCAGTTAAAAATTAAATGTCTCAATGAGGTATGAATTCTTCGTGGAACGATGACTGAATAATAACCTATTGATGCATTGAAATCCATGAATTTGAAACTACGCTCAATTAAAAAATCACTTCTCATTTGATTCATTTTATATCCCTTACAAAAACATGCAATTCAATTCAATGAGGCAAAATTATCAATATTATTTAGTTCCATTCCATTCATTAGTTATAGACCAGAAATTGTACCGATTTTTCAGTTTATTTCGCGTGTAAGAAATGTTGTTCTTTGATTTTTCAGATCGAGTTTCTTAAAAAAATGCCAAAAAGACCTAGTTTCACCAGGTGTGCATAAATTATGTGATTTCGAAAATATTCATCATCAAAATTCTGATCTGTGTAATCTAACTAATCCACATTTAACATTCACTAACAATAAACAGAAACTTGACATGTATGAATCAATACCCCATGTAATTTATACCAGTCTCAAGCATAAACTATTACTAACGAAATCCTTGACACAAAAAAAACTACATATTCAATTCTTTATTTTCGAAATTTCCAGGCAAGGGAACAATTCGTATTGTTTCCACGTTGATAGTAATATATGTACGTTATTCATAATTTCCGTTGGTATAAAAACAAACCCAGGAAAAAAGAAAGCATACAAAATAGCACGCAAATTACCATATAATATTAAACTCATGCATGCAATTCACGACGGATTCAACATTGTTCATGCAAGTTTCAAAACAGCCGAATTAGGTATTTCCCATAGCTAAATATTCTACTGCTTCTTTTTAAAGAATATAAATCGAGAGAAT
Organism: Propylea japonica; assembly: GCA_013421045.1. Classification (NCBI taxonomy): domain Eukaryota; kingdom Metazoa; phylum Arthropoda; class Insecta; order Coleoptera; family Coccinellidae; genus Propylea; species Propylea japonica. The sequence goes on along the minus strand of CM024243.1, from coordinate 12,355,935 downwards.
TTTAAGTCATCTCAGGTACTGCTCCAAAGTTGGGTAAACTTATATGCAAATTTAACTATGTTAATTATGAAAATATAATAGATAATGAAGATTATCGAAATTGTCGTGTAGTTGATGTTTTTTATATCTAATTAATTAATTGAAAAAACATGATGGCTTGGTCCAGTGTACGAAAGTTCGAATCATTTCAGTTGACTTATATATATTTATATCGTGGATATTGGTGGATCCGAATCTATGCATTTTTGAAATATTGCAGCTATTTTTCTTCTGATGTTTTATCTGTACCACCGATATCAGATATTTTATTGTTTTCCGCACAATTCAATTCCACGTAAAAAGTTGCAACTAGAATTTTTCAGCAGAAGAGGAATTGTTCAACAGCAGCATAAATTTATACCACCAGAAAAGGACATTCACCAAAATAACACATAACTATGTATTGAGATTATACTGAAATGCTTTTCATCATAAAATTCAGTACGCACAGACATCAGATTCAGGCTGAAAATTCAAGTTCACAGAGAGATTCACGTGATTTCGGTCATGTCGATTAATGCATTGTCATAAGATTTTTTTTCGAAGTTCGTTTATGTTTTGACATCTACATCATCACCTCGATCATCACTGACCAGACTTAAATTTTGGCTCGTTTTGAATATTTGAAAAGTAGATCATTCTGTGCATGCTCACATTGAGTATCTCTTTGTAGATTTATTTTACTTTCATCTAATGAGTTTTTCCAATAAGATGTGTTATTTTGATATTCAAGGAAAAATGCCATTTTTCAATATAAATGACTACCACGACCATTCTTACAGGACCATATCCTTTTAATGAAATTTTCGATAACCAAATCGCAAAGTGGCTGCCCTATGTTCTCGATAGTTTCACGAATTTCATCTTTGAGGTCTTGAATAGACGCTGGGCTATTGGCGTAGATCTTCTCTTTCACGTGGCTCCAAAGGAAGAAGTCGCGAGGTGTTAATCACAAGATCTCGGTGGCCAATTGTTGTCACCTCCTCTTCGAGAGATAACACGGTACGTAAACTTTTTCCGCAAAAGACCAATGGTTCCGTTGCTTGTGTGGCCGAACCGCCGTCTTGTTGAAAGTAAACTTGTCCAGATCAATACTATCCAATTTCGGCCATAAAATACGGTGTAATGACGTTTTGTGGAATGCCTAATTCCAAGAACGACAGCATCAATATTCTCGGCTGTTCTTGAGTAACGTGCACGGGTTTTATTCTTCACATCACTAACTTGTACCAACAGCTCGAATTTTTCCACCAATTTTCTTTATTGCGGCCCGACAAGGTGCTTCCACACGACCCAAAAATATTAGAGTTTAACGAACCGTCTCTGCCAATTTTTCACCGTTTTTATAGCGAATTTTAATGATTTCAATGCGTTCTTGAAGCGTGTATCGTTCCATTTTCATTAATGGTGTAGTTTCTACTTGTCAAATGTCAAAAAATGACAGCTTCAAACGTGACATCTACCGAAATAGCAGGATATTCAAAATATCACCTCTTATTGGAAACCCTTTAGTATAGGTACTTTCCAATCTCTGTTGCGCTCGGTTCGCCTATTACTTTATAGGTTTGGTAACATCCTTATTTTCTTCCAAAGCGGCTTCAACTTCAGCGAGTCTACAAGCCTATTACTACTTGAAATAAGAACTAACATTCAAAGTGATCAACCACCTGCACATATACAACTTTTTCAATATATTAAACCTCCTTCTACACTAATGTACTCAATATTGGAACCCTAAATGGACATCGAAAAAACACATTCGCAAGAATTGAAGTAACTGTTGATAATGACCCTTTTCTCGCACGGCCATTACCAATCATAGAAGATCCTTCTACGGGCCATCGACGATACATTTCGTCCGTGACAACTGTTGCTCTTTTTCTTCGTACTCCCGGCTCGGAAATTTCAAATCGCCATTGACCATCATCGAATGATTCTGGTTTTTCTCATCTATCAATTCGTCAATTCGTGATGTTACATTGTTCATTATAATGAACAATGTGATGAATCATTATACTTCGATCTCGAAGGAATTACAAAAAAGAAATGAGCAGATCCAGCATTAGAAAGATAGAAGAAGATAATTCTGTGATCAAGTTCATTCAAATCATGCTCACGCAGTGGATCTGTCTATTTTTGGGCGATCGTTCTCTTTAAAACGAGTGCTTTATCGTTTTGCCCAAATGTCTGTAATTTTCGAATTTTGAGCCGAAAATGGTCTCAAACGAAAGGAGCTTAATTAGAAGTACATTGTTAACTTTCAACAAAATGCTACCTATGTTATTGTTATGATGAACTGGAGTGATCCTGGAAATCAAACTGATTATGTCAAATAGCTACATCAGTGATACGCATCAGTTCAAAATCACAACAACGTCAAATAGAACACGCATCAACTGATTATGCATCAGTTTGGAGGTGCAGCTTAAAAAGGAAAGGGTCTAGCGATAGAAACAGATGTACATAATATACAAGAATAATGAAAGCAGAGAATAACATTAATCGATTGATATCAACCAATATTAAACTCATACTTCGGAGTTATTATTATCGTCCTCGTTCAAGACAATATGCAAGGAAGTGGTATCAAACAGAGCACCTATGGATGGACATTTCATCCTTTTTAAGACTCATCAGCACAGGATAACTCTGAATGATACAAGAGCTTACTTAGAGCGAAATGGCAACCTTCTTTAGGTATAAATATACCGGCGCCATCTCTAGTTCCATACGAAACCTTCTTGCATAGCATGAACCTTGAACGAAGTAGCGAGATGTTTACCATTTGTCGCATTGACCGAAGCGTACTTGCATTTCGCAAATTTTACGTCTTCAGTCCACGACGCGGTGCGCTCAGAGTAACGTCAGTTGACAGCATAGTAAATAATAAGAACAGGTTTGACGCGTAACATCGCCATAATTATAATAATTATGAAAGCATACTCGTAATATTAGTCGATTGCAATCAACCAATATTAAACTGATACATCGGAGCTAATCTCGTCCTCGTTCAAGACAAAATGCAAGGAAGTGGTATCAAACAGAGCACCTATGGGCTCATACTTTGGAGCGAGATTAGCTCCGAAGTATGAGTTTAATATTCATTAGTTTCAATGGATTAATATTGTTGTCTGATTTCAATATTTTTATATTCATGACGATTTTGTGCGTTAAACCTCTTATAATATACAATATTCAATTTTCCAATGTATTACCTCCATTCTACACAAATATACCTGAAATTGGAACACTAATGGTCATGAAAAAACACATTCGCAGGAATTGAAGTACCAGTTACCACGATAATGACCCTTTCACATCACTCCAAACCAATCATAGAGATCCTTCTAGCGACCATCGACGTCCGCGACAACTGTTGCTCTTTTCTTCGTGCTCCAGGCTCGGAAATTTCACATCGCCATCGACCATTATCGAACGTTGCCGGTTTTCTCATCTGTGCAGGTCGCATCGTGACGTTACGTTGCCCAGCAATTACTGCCATATGCACTGTCCTGTAACGGAATAGAGAAACCGAATCCGCTTCGCAGTCGCCCTAACGGATTCCTGTTTGCTTTTCACGGTTCGTTTTCAGTTTTTTCGAAGCGGCAGCGATCTGCGACCGTCGACGGATTTTTACAGTTCGCCGAGGCCATATGTCGTCCAATTAAACGAGAAATGAAAAAAGAAGTATCTCAAGGTGATTGAGCGATATATAAATATTCAGGTCCGCATGAATAATTCCGCATCGCGCGTTATATAAACAGGGAATTAACGTTTAAGAGGATATATCGTAACTGTCTTTTTTTCAGGTAATGTAGTACGCTTTATGGAACGGAACTTCAACGAAGAATCGAACAGTCATTGAAATTAACAGTTTTTATGACAATTGAACTGTTCTTCGGATTTAACTTACGCTGAACAGATCTTATAACTCATGATGATATAATTAGTTCCAAAGCTGCACATCAAGACTCCCAATTTTAAAAATCTTACTTTCATCTTACCTACCGTAAAAACTTACCTTCTAGTCATCTGACCTACCGTTTCAATTGACCTACTGATTCATTCGACCTACCGTTTCAACTGACCTACCGTTCATCTGATCTACCGTTCGTGAAATACTCATTTATCTGTATTAAAATAATAAAACGCCAATTGCCTACGTTTACGATCAACCATATCGCAGCGCCTGTTCGTCTACCGATCCAGGAAATAACAGCTCGACACGTGTCCGGAAGCCCTAAATACGCCCTGTCGCGGATGTACGGAAACCGATCATTGTCCGCTTCTAAGTTGTCCCTTTATTCGCGTCTGGACGGCTTCCTTGATTGCCCCGGCAGCATTGTTCAGCTGATCACCTTAAGCGGTAGTTGCGGTAGACAATTGCACACACGCCCGTCGCGCACGGTGGATATCTGGTTACTTCCGCCATACGTCAGGGCATTTTCCAGGTGCGAACGTACTGGTTACGGCCCGCCGGAGAGGTTTTCTTCGATCAAGTAGATTAAATTAGCTTCAGTCGACATAGTGGAAGACTTGTTGAAATGAGACTTCTTCAACTTTTCTGCACTACGACCAATGAGGTCCTTTGTGCGTTATCATACTAGAGCTACTTTTTGCCCAGGATGTGACCTCCTACGCTAGTTAGTATAGAAGGGTTTTCCAATAGAGGTGTTATTTTGAATAGCCCGCTATTTCAGTAGATGTCACGTTTGAAGCTGTCATTTTTGACATCTGACAAGTAGAACTACGCAATTAATAAAAATGGAACGATACACGCTTCCAGAACGAATTGAAATTATTAAAAATCATTATAAAATGGTGCAAATTTGGCAGAGACGGTTCGTAAAACTCGAACATTTTTGGGTCGTCGTGAAGCACCTTGTCGGACAGCAATAAAGAGATTGGTGGAAAAATTCGAGCTGTTGGGACAAGTTGGTGATGTGAAGAATAAAACCCGTGCACGTCGCCCAAGAACAGACAAGAATATTGCTACTGTAGCCGAGAGTGTTGAAGAAAACCTAGGTTTGTCCATTTCTCGTCGTTCTTCGGAATAAGGCATTCCACAAACGCCATTACAACCGTATTTTGCGTAAAGATTTGGGTCTTAAAGCCTATATTATATAGTTCAGGTAACGAAACCATTGATCTTTCGCGGGAAAGTTTCTGGACCGTGTTATCTCTCGAAGAGGTGATCACAATTGGCCACCGAGATCTTGTGATTTAACACCATGCGACTTCTTCCTTTGGGGCCACGTGAAAGACAGGTGTACGCCAATAGCCCAGCGTCGATTCAATACCTCAAAGATGGAATTCGTGTGAGGCTAGCGAGAGAACATGGGGCAGCCACTTTGCGATTTGGTATGAAAAATTTCATTAAAAGGATATTGTCCTGTGCGTGTGTTCGTGGTGATTATTTGCCTCATGTTAGTTTCCACTATTAGCGGCATAGCTATTTCTTTATAATGAAATAAACATCCGATCAATTATATTGAAAATGGATTTTTTCTTCTAATAAAACCAAAATAACACTTTTATTGGAAAATAAATAGGCAATAATAAGATAAGTTTGGTGCAAAACAATGGTTCTACAACTTTCGTTCTTTCGTCGTCATAAATGTTTAGATTCTACTTCAAGCCTTTTTTGAAGTTCTCGAAATATCTCGAATAATTTACGTTTCATTCAAAAGAAAAGTTGTCAAGTACCTATTGGAAAAAGCGATATATGTCCAATGCCAAAACACTTACCTTGATTGATACTACACCAGAGAAATTAAGCAATTGGGAACTCACCTGCAACAGAAATTATTTTCATTAATGAACGAAATAAAAATGAAAAATTATTACAGCATAATTACTTATCAATTACTAGTAATTAAGTTAGAAAGTTTACCTTCATTTGAAGCGATTCAATATACACGAAAGACTGAAGAACATGTTTTTTAGCGGTAAACTTTGATATCTCTCAAATTCATAATAACAAATAAAAAATTTTAATTTGTGTGCAATATTTAATATTTTATCCTTCTCGAAAGGTATTTTATATTTTCGAATATTTCCCTAATGAATCATCGGAAAGAAAGAGCGTGGCTATTAATTGTTACAAATTGTTTCATGTTTCTGGCAGACAATGTCAAAACTTTATGTCAACGAATATTTTCAAAAGTAAAAACGCGATCGGACCCAAATATTTTATTGAACTGGTCAATGATGATATGACATGAGCCGTCGGTTGGCCATGGAAATGTGGCTTATTCCACTGTGTATCCTAAAATTTCAGGTTAGGTTGTTCATTTTCTGTCAGATTGATACGCATGTTGACAAAATTGCATAGAGTTCTCTGATAACTCGCAAGCTCGTCGGACGAGGCCAGGTACATTCGGCAAAGTTGACTTTATTTTACGTTATGACAGCAAATACTGCCACTTCAGATAAATAAACGAAGGCCTGCTATGCGCTCAAACTTTCGTGAACGGACTAAATGAATTTCGTCAATATTTCGAATGAAAAGTCTAAAAACGATTAGATGCTTAAAAACGGAAAGAAGAACTGTCAGAATCATGCCTATCTAAGTGCTATTGTTTGATATAATTATAAGATCAACACATCACAGTTGGATTTCAAGATGAAAGCAATGTTTCCTATCAATATAACCTAACTTCCCCGCGAACTAATACTCATAATAAGGTATGTTATGTGGTTGTTATAAAACACCACTGTGTTTTTTCCCATAATCACATCGTACACGTCACTTATAATTTTTCAGGTAACTGTTTTCGCGAACAATACTGTTTCTGCAACGATAAACACAATAATTAAGCAATTACTTACTACGTTCAATACCAAAAAATTGTTATTGTGAATGTGTTATAATGGCTGAATACACATCTACCTGTGTGGTGTTCTAATAATTAATTCTTCACTTCGTTTCATGAATTATTCAGGGGGGAAAAGTCGAAGTTTTCTGTCCAAGTTTTTTTTTACATGAGTTGTGATAATATCTTTTGCATATTCATTTTTTCATATCGTTGCAAAATGAAAGGGTGTATTTCATTTCAGATTCGTGCTGAGTTCTTTTGAAGGCGAGAAAGAAAAATTAGAATTAATTGAGGACTCAGGAGTTACCTTATGAACGAGTTCGATCAAGGGAAAATTTTTCAACAGACTTCATTATCACAAGATAATTCATGAATTCGTTTTAGTGCCCCACAACTTTAGTTGGTAATATCAAAATTGCATCTAATTTAAGTAATATTCTTACAATACGATTGCAACAAAAATCGAATCGAAGACGAGGCTTTTTGCATTGCACGAATGCTATTCTTGACAAATATTACTTTGCAGAGTGTTTTTTTCGATTTTTTTTCCCAGGAAATATTAAATGTCTGAATGGTATTTGACAAGACCATTTTATGAGTAAGATTATTTCAGCATGCATTATATATATATTCTTTTGAATTGAGAGCTAACAAAATACAATAAATGAAACAAAAAAGCTCCTAGCTGAGGTGGTGCAAACGGGGTACCATCCTATTCTGGCGTATGATACCAGAGCACAGGAAAAAACCTCAGTAGAAAAAACCCTGTCTCGCCGTTTTTACAAAATTGAAACTTGAAACTATTCGAGTAAATACCTTCAATATTTAGATACAAATACTTAATTCATGCTCTTGGGCCAGGAGGGTTTTTAAAACTAGGTCTGGCATTCCAAGTGATGATTTTTCGAATCTCCTGTTCTTCTAAGACCGCTACAGGACCCTAAAGGTGATCATCCCTCCCATAAATTTAAATATTGTTATTTCATCCTAATATCGAATTCAATTTCGGAATAATGATAAAAACGTGTGACAAACTTATGTCAAAATGACATATAGTCCGTTCACGAAAGTTTGAGCGCATAGTAGGCGTTTATTTATTTATCTGAAGTTGCCAAATGTACCCGGCTTCGTACGACGAGCTTGCTAGTTATCAGAGAACTCTATGCAATATTGACAACACTGTGTATCAATCTGACAAAAAAATAAAGAACATAACCTAAAATTTTAATATACACAGTGGAATATTCCAAATTTCCATGGCCAACTGACGGCTCAACCTTTTGTGAACGGACTATAAGTATAGTTATTAATTGGACAACACTTTCTTTGTCGCGGGTAAATGATAGCTGCTGTCATACAGTTTTCCATCTATACAGAGTGGGTCTTTGACTATGTAAAATATTTTAAATTTAATAATTCGATGAACCTCCCATCATTAAGAATTTCAAGTCAAGAATTATAGATTCCTGATCTATTTTTGATGAAGATCAATTGATTTTTCGTAATGGGAATTTCGAACTGACAAGACAGATTCGTTCATGACTTGCTTATTATCGTGATTAGAAAGAACACGGGTTCGAAACATCGTTTATCAAAATCAGTTCCCAAAACTGCTTACACCTAATGAATCCTAACAAATGAGTTGAAAACAACCGGCTTCTGATACAAATAATTAGTCTGACGATAATTAATGCATATGAATGATGATGCCTCTGAAACTGATACTCACTCTTATTGATATCGTTATGTTTTCAACCAGAAATGTATACCACCGATAAGGAATTGATTTCTTATTGTTCGTTCAAGAATTTCTGATCGAATCTTCAAAATTCATCTTCTGTCGTAGAAAGAATAAGTTCTGAAAAACATACAGGGTGCGGCAGCATAACTTCCTTTCTTTCAAACTTAAAAAAAACGCATTGTATGAATCAGAAAATTTTTATTCGTTTTTTATAATATAGGCACATACATAAAGTTTTGTTTTACCCAGTTTTGAAGATGAAATCAGGTAGGTCCCCATTCTCCATACACTGAGTAAACCGATTTCTGGCGTTTGTCATGACTCCAGCCAGTATAGCAGGCGTAATGTTGGCAATTTCTTCTTGGAGGTGGGAAAAAAATTCCTGTAACATGTTTACATACCGGTCCAAATTCACTGTCACTGCGACTTCATTTTCCTGAAAGAACCACGGATCAATAATTCCACTTGAGTAAATTGCACACCACACTGTGACTTTAGCTGAATGCAAAGGCCTTTGATGCAATTGTCGATTTGACCCCTTGTGACTTTTTTCTATGGGATTTTTTGAAATCTCGTGTTTATGTGAACCGTCCAAGTACCCTACAAGATTTGAAGAACAACATCCAGGAAGAAATGGCCAACATAACGCCTGCTATACTGGCTGGAGTCATGACAAACGCCAGAAATCGGTTTACTCAGTGTATGGAGAATGGGGGACGTCACCTACCTGATTTTATCTTCAAAACTAGGTAAAACAAAACTTTATGTATGTGCCTATATTATAAAAAACGAATAAAAATTTTCTGATTCATACAATGCGTTTTATTAAGTTTTAAAAAAGAAAGTTATGCTGCCGCACGCACCCTGTATTACCTGATAACGGTATATTGCATCGCACATGATCAAAAGTTTCGTCAAGAGTTCGCCAAATCAATTTTTTTGTGATTTCGAAACTTTCTAATGAATTTGTTTCTATTATGATCGAACCGATTATTCCTTGGCTTGAACCTTACTAAAGGTATAAATTTGAATATTTCAGTTCTGTGCAAGCTTTGCTACTGTTTCCTTACGTCACATCACTAATGTGCTGTGAAGAAATTTCATTGTATATAATGTGTCATTAAAACACTTGCAACTTTTTTCGTCAGGACATTATCCTTAATTGGTTTGCTACTAATTTTTACATAAATTCACTCTGGTTATGCCACTTTGACATACGAATTTCCCGCGCAGTTATTCCAAATGCAACAGTGCTGCCATCAACTGTAATCTATTAGTGGGCAACTGTCAAATTTTGAGCAAGCTACGTCATGCATTTTTGTTTGATAGCCATTCAAAGCAGACAACCTCGTGAATTTTACGAAAATGGAAAAAAGTTAATTTGGTGTGCTGATTAAGCATTACTTTTTACGTAAAAAAACCATCACTGAAACTAAGGAAATCTTGATAAATACTACGGGGACTCGGCACCATCAATTTCAATGGTAAAGAAGTGGTTTACAGAGTTCCGTTGTGGTCGTACCAGCACTCGTGACGCCGAACGTTCAGGTCGCCCAAAAGAAGTGATCACGCTGGAAATCGTCGGTGAAATCCATGAAATGATATTGGATGATCGGAAAATGAAAGTGCGTGAGTTTGCTCATGCTGTAGGGATCTCAACTGAACGAGTACATCATATTTTACACGAATATTTGGACATAAGAAAACTCTCCGCGAGATGGGTGGCGCGATTGCTCACACTCGACCATAAACGCAATCGTGTGACAACTTCAAAATAGTAGGAGAGCTGGCACGAATTTTTGGGTAGGTATTTGAGGCAAGCTGAAAACTTGTCAGATACATCTCCTATTATATCCCAACTCGGGATTGCAGATCTGGCTGGTGAGTAGCGGGGCTAAATCAACCCCTACATTTTTAATGGCCTGGCAGGTAGAAAGCCCTACCGAAATGATCTGTCTTTTTTGGAATCTTATTTTTAGTTATAAGTAACACTCCATTAAATTTCAAGCTGCCTCAAAACATTTTTTATAATTTTTTGCAAAATATTTTTGCACGCGTCTGGCAATGTTAAAACCCCGATTAAATTATTTGGCAGCTTGAAATTTTAATGGAGTGTTACTTATAACTAAAAATAAGATTCCCAAAAGACAGATCATTTCGGTAGGGCTTTCTACCTGCCAGGCCATTAAAAATGTAGGGTTGATTTAGCCCCGCTACTCACCGGCCAGGTCTGCAATCCCGAGTTGGGATATAATAGGAGAGTAATCTGACAAGTTTTCAGCTTGCCTCAAATACCTACCCTAAAATTCGTGCCAGCTCTCGGACTAAAAGAGTGTTTAGCGATGTTCAGCCGTAATCCGGACGAATTTTTGCGCCGTTTTGTTACTGTGGACGAAACATGGATCCATCACAACACGCCGGAGACCAAGGAACAATCGAAACAGTGGGTTGCTCGGGTGAACGTGGACCAAAGAAGGCCAACAGAGTCTGTCAGCAAAAGGTCATGGCCACAATTTTTTGAGATGCACGCGGTGTCATTCACATTGATTACCTCGAGAAAGTAAAACAATCAACGGCGAATATTATTCAAAGCTTTTGGACAGATTCGACGTTGACTTGAAGCAAAAACGGCCGCATTTGGCGAAGAAGAAAGTGCTGTTTCATTAAGACAATGCACTGTGCACACTTGTTTAGTCACGAAGGCCAAAATCCACGAATTACAATACGAACTGCAACCCCATCCAGCATATTCTCCAGATTTAGCCCCCTGCGACTATTATCTGTTTCCAAACCTAAATAAATGACTTATAATTGCTCCATGTACATCGCATCAATGGACCAATTCAACGTCCTCGAGCTTGATCTTCAGTTGAGCTACGTTTACCGATCATCGTAAGCATCAGTCCACTCAATGCTCGAGATGATTAAAAAACATCATAATTTCCGTAATATTGAACTACCAAAGAACTGGCATTATCTCGAATACGAGTCGGAAACCGACATTTCGAACTCGTCCGCTCGAATCGATATGTACTTACGGACGAGCTCGTGTTTGTTCTATCGGAAAGTAATAACGTTTTCTCTGTAACGGAAGCCTGAAAGTTCAAAAACTGATTAGGTCAGTTGGGAAATATGGGATGACGAGAGTTATCGATTCGTAATGCCAAGGTGATCTGACCAGGCCGTTCACTTACGTAAGTGCAGGGGCATCGATTGCTTATTTAACTATGCTGTATAGCATAATTTCTATTTTATACTTGAAAGCAGATGTAATTAGTTGCATCTGGCAGTGCAGACAATGACGAGCTTTGTCGACTGAGTGGTGCTTAATGGAATCATGATATCAATGTATTGTCGATGAAAAGGAAGTCTATTCGACCAACCACGGGAAGCACGTGGTCATTGAAGTAGGTGAATTATTTCAAAATATCGATACTTATATAAAGGCTTCTTTTTCGTCAAAATAAATCTCCTTGTTCTCTTTCATCTGATCTGGCTGAATATCTTGAAAGCGCATCTAAAGGAAAACAGAACAGAGGTGGAAAAACCAATAGAAGGTAATAGGAAATAAAAAATTACCTGAACAACATAGGTATACTACTACGTCTCTTGTCCTGGAAATCCCTTCGATATTAGTAGGTAATATCACAGGGCAATCTGATTATCCGAAAAAAAAAATTAAAAAAGAAATATTTTAACGAAAAGCATGAATGCTGGAGGCAACAAAAATCCGAATCGAAGACGAGAATTTTTGGACTTGCACAAATGCTATTTTTTGTTGAAAAATGTTTCTTTGCAATTTATGGTATTTGACAAGACTTTTTCATGAATGATAGATTATTCTGTATGCATTATGTAAAGGATTTTTCAATAAGAGGTGTTATTTTGAATAGCCCGCTATTTTTCGGTAGATGTCACGTTTGAAGCTGTCATTTTTCACATTTGACAAGTAGAAACTACGCCATTAATGAAAATGGAACGATACACACGTTCAAGAACGCATTGAAATCATAAAAATTTGCTATAAATGGTGAAAATTTGGCAGAGACGGTTCGTATGAAACACGAACATTTTGGTCGTCGTGAAGCACCTTGTCGGACCGCAATAAAAGAAATTGGTGGAAAGATTCGAACTGTTGGGACAAGTTAGTGATGGAAAGAATAAAACCAGTGCACGTCGCTCAAGAACAGCCGAGAATATTGCTGCTGCAGCCAAAGTGTTGAAGAAAATCCAGATTGTCCTTCCTCTTCGTTCTTTTTCGAATTAGGCATTCCACAAACGTCCATTACTCCGTATTTTGCATAAAGATTTGGGTCTTAAGGCTTATAGAGTTCAGTTAACACAAGAACTCAAGCCGGCCGATCTTCAACAACGTCGTGTCTTTGCTGATTGGGTTCGGTTTTTTTCTCGAAGAGGTGATCACAATTGGCCACCGAGATCTTGTGATTTTACACCTTCCGACTTCTTCCTTTGGGGCCACGTGAAGGTCTACGCCAATAGCCCATCATCGATTCAAGACCTAAAAGATGGAATTCGTGAGGCTATCGAGGACATAGGGCAGCCACTGTGCGATTTGGTTATAGAAAATTTCATTAAAAGGATATATGGTCCTGTAAGCGTGGTGTGGTGGTCATTTGCCTGATGTTATTTTCCACTATTAACGGCATAGCTTCTTTTTTATAATGAAATAAACTTCTGATCATTTATATTGAAAAATGGCATTTTTCTTTGAATGTCAAAATAACATCGCTTATTGGAAACCCTCTATGTGTATCAATTTGATAGCAACTGTCAAGTTTTGTCTTGGGTAAACCAATACCTTACTAGAACTAGTAAGGTAGTGGGTAAACTCGAAAAAACTGCTGACAGCTGCTGCCAAACAGTTTTTTCCATCTAGAAAACAAGTTGTAATTCAAAACTTCGGGTTTCTGATTAGTGGAAATTAATACGAGGGAAATAGTCAATAAAACATACTCTTATTTTCCCAGTCTCTTCCTGTAAACGACAGATTCCTATCTTATACAATTCAACTTAGACTCACGAGAGGTGTGCCATCCCGACAAGAGAAGACCAAGTGAAAGAATACCTTACTAGAACTAGTAAGGTAGTGGGTAAACTCGAAAAAACTGCTGACAGCTGCTGCCAAACAGTTTTTCCATCTAGAAAACAAGTTGTAATTCAAAACTTTCGGGTTTCTGATTAGTGGAAATTATACGAGGGAAATAGTCATAAAACATACTCTTATTTTCCCAGTCTCTTCCTGTAAACGACAGATTCCTATCTTATACAAATTCAACTTAGACTCACGAGAGGTGTGCCATCCCGACAAGAGAAGACCAAGTGAAAGAAGAGGAAGCTGCAGAGTTCACTTCTCTTTTATGGGCAACAAAGTCCTCGAAAGAATTCTCAAGCAGGCACAGGAAAGAAGATGACGGCCATTTATTTACTTTAGGAGCGTCGCCTTAAACACGGCATTATTTTCGATCCGACCTGTGATACTGAGATGAAAAGAAGTCCGAGCACTCGAGTTCGCTTTCACACTTCGAAAAAGAAATGGTCGCGAAAAAAAGCTGACTTTTTTAAGTAGATGGAGTGGAATTGGTTCAAATTTAGCGATAGTGATTCGATTTTTTTTTAGATTCAGAATTCCGAAGGCATCTTGGAGAGGGTTATTGGTTTTGGACTCAATAGAGAAGAAATCCTTCAATATTCGAATAGTTTTGAATTTTTTTTTGTTGGAACGGCGAGACAGGGTTTTTTCTACTGAGGTTTTTCTCTGAGCTCTGCATCATACGAAAAAATTTATGGTACCCCCCCATTTTGCACTAACCTCAGTTAGAGATTTTTGTTTTTTTTTATGTCCACTGCTCAACAATTGATAGAGATCACTTACTTGTTCTAATTTATTTCTGAAATATTCGCTCCAAGATTATAAATTTAGTGAGATATCAGAGTATTTTCAGTTGATAATATGGTTCACTTGAGAAAAGAACGAAAATGGAAAGTTGGAGAGAAAAAAAGACTTTATTAGGAACACTCAAAATTCTGTGTTTGAATAACATAAAAATTTTATGATGAAACCACAAGAAGGCTGAAGTTTCGGTTAAGCTAGTACCTAGTTGGTCCCCCACGAGCTCGTCTCAAGCATTCTAACCCTACGAGGCATATTTTCGATCAAACGATTTATAAAATTTTGGGGCAATTCGTCCAAATATCCCGTAAAGCGTTAGAAAGGTCCTCCAGGTTATTGATCGTTGTTCTAAGGTTGACAATTGTCTAGACATCTCAGACCAGACATGTTCGATGCAATTCATGTCTGGAGAGCGAGCTGGCCAGTCCATTCTATCAAGTTTATATCTTAAGGTGTATTGAAAGGAAACGAACAAAGAGCACGATCTTCCAGTATAATCTCTTCTTTGGAGTTCACACTTAAACGTCAGTATAGAATATTCGCGAACTAGGATAGAACAACGAAATAATGTTGTACGTCTATTAAATTAGAAGAATTTGATACATTGGGCATAAAATGAGCATTCGTTCGTCTGATGTAAATCGGCCTTTATATACAGGGTGTCCCGGAAAATGTGGGAAATCTCTTGGATTCAGATAGAACATAAAAAATGAAGATGACAAGTTCCCATAATCTTGTTTCCTAGCGGCCCTCCCTACGAAGATACGACCTCCTAAATGACGCCACTGGAAAATCCATTTTAGTGGAATAAGTTTCAAACTACTCGATATAATTTGATGAAAATTTGATATGATTAATATTATTAAGAACCTCTTAAATTACCGCACTCAAGTTTCAATTAGCTGTTCAGTTTACCAGGGGGCGGAATGGGTTTGTACATTTAAATGCTTACATTTTAACACTGAATGCTAAGGTACTAAAAAAAGCAATTTTGGATACCTTGAACATTAAGCTAAGAAAAGGTTCTCTTGTTCAGTGTCGATAAAATGAACCGCTTTCGAAAAAAAAATAATGAAAGAAGTAAGTAATTGAAATTTATTCCACTAAAATGAATTTCCAGTGGCGTCATTTAGGAGGTAGTATCTTCGTAGGGAGGGCCGCTAGGAACAAAATTATGGGAACTTGTCATCTTATTTTTTTTATGTTCTATCTGAATCCGAGAGATTTTCCGTATATTACGAAACCGAATATTCGAGGACTCGAGTCCACATTAAACTGTACATATTGTCTTCAAAAACAACTGATCGCATTTGACGTATGTATACCACAACCCAATATAATAGTAGGCCGGTAATGACCGCCTCTTATTCAAATCGTCGAACTCCGGGGCTTTGTTCTTGGATTCCAGGCACATATTGACCCGATGTAACTGCTGTTCACTACGTGGTTTACAATGGTCAACGAGCCGGATAATATTTCTCATGCTCTCGTTAGATGCAGGCCTGTTTACGAGGAAGCTCCAGCATTCTTCCCCGCTAACGTATCATTACCAGTAAAGAGGAAATCTGAAGTTGAAAAACTCATGAATAACAACCGATGGGCGAATCTTTAGATGAAAGGATTGATGGTTTTGCTAATATGTGGAAACACAAAACCTTCGATGAGATGCTAGCACGAATAAGAACAAACAGTTGATGAGGAAGAGCTTTGTTTTCTGCATGGGAATTTTCTTTACTGGGTAGTTGTGCAGGCTCAATCCAATTGCCACCAGCGTGAAGCCAGCCCACGAGTTCCAGCCACGAAACTGAGTAGCCCTTAAGTGCAGCCTGCCAGCGGAGTACGGACGTTAGTGCGAATACGTAGCTGAAACGCGTGGCTGGCATTATGAATACTGGCCCGGTTTGCCTCTTATTAGTCTTATTAGTCTCATTAGTCTATCAAAATGCAAGAAAATGCATCTTTGTTTACACGAATTTATGCTGTTTGATGTCCTTTATAAGAATAATATGAATAGCGATTTTGTCGGGGCAAAAATTAACCCCTCACGAACCCTTTAGGTATTGTTTTCAAGGAAAATGTCGAAAAATCTGGAAAATGGGAAAATATGAATTTTTTTTTTTGAAATCTATGCTGCATGATGTTTTCTATAAGACATCAAACAGCATAGATAGTCAAAACAAAATGCATTTTTCTTGCATTTTGAGAGACTTATGAGGTTTTCAAGAGGCAACCCAGGCCAGTATTCATAATGCCAGCCACGCGTTTCAGCTACGTATTCGCACTAACGTCCGGACTCCGCTGGCAGGCTGCACTTAAAGGCTACTCAGTTTCGTGTCTGAACTCGTGGCTGGCTTCACGCTGGTTCCAATTGCTGATGTTTGGAGATAAGTGAAACTGAATGGCACATTACGATCGTCTCTCCGAATGCCTGTTCTGAATTTCCTTTCGAATTAACAAGGCCAATCGACTACTTCATCGACTCAAAGATGATCTGGAGTACCGGAACAAACTCAATGAGGTAGGCAAGAAAAATAAGGTCTTTTTAATCTGGGTTCCCGGCCATTAGGGAATAAAAGGAAACGAAGAGGCAATACACTTGCCAAAGAAAGCGCACGAATGTCACACATTGGCCCTGAACCCTTCAGCGGTATAGGTAAATGTACCTATAAGAAGGAGTTTCTGGAGAAGGAGAAAGCCGAGAGGGAAAAACTCTGGCGAATCTCGCAAGGATGGATTCCTTCGAATTTAATACAGCAGGATCCAAAAGATATCCGGATCTTGGTAGGAAGCAATTACACCTCCTCACTGGCTTTCTTACAGGACACTATGTCCGCCTCAGTAAGCACCTGTTAGTTGAGAATAGGATTTTCGGACACTGACGAGTGTAGGTTCTGTGGGGAGGAGGAATTGCGAGCCTAAAGAGAGAATGTATTGGGCGAGCAACTTGTAAGAGTGAGGAACTAGTCTTGAAGCCTTCACAGATATTAGATTTCATTAGATCTCTGGCAAGGGAAGTGAGCTGTGGAGGGTGTGGCCAGAACAGATCTGTAAAGAGGGCACAATAGACCTTGAGGTCGCAGTGAAGTGTAACCCCTTTTCAAACCAAAGTAACTGAACTACTCAGGCCAAAAAGTTCGTTATGATTTCACCTATTTATACCTGAAGCTCCTGAAGCTGTCACACAGCTAAGCTTCGGTGGGTAGGACTACTACCATATGGAAAAGTCTAGACTATAGAACTAGAAGATTTCCAGTTTGGGTTAACCACACTCAAATAGAATACCAACAATATTAATTTTGAAATATTCGAATCGAAGTTCTGAAGATCACTCTAATGGCAGTTTTAACACTCACATTCGCAACTTAAGAGTTTATTTTCAAAATCTGGAATGGATCTAACTGGTGAAAACTAATCGTAGTATTCTTGAAATCCTAGTCCAGAATCCGTCTCCATTTTACAGAGTTACGTTCGAAAAACTAAAAGTTCTCGAGAACTCTAGTCCGCTTCTCGGGGACACGGACTGGTATTCGAATCTTCCATTACTATCAAAGAATACCAACAATCAGTATTTCATTTTGACAGAAACAGACCTTCAAACCAATATTTCCATAATCGGAAACGTAAACACCGAACCATTCGTCGAGAACAAACAGCATAACTTTCTCAGCTCTATACAATATCGAAGGTCGAACGCAGCCAAAACCCGTGTCGTCATATTATACACATTTATACAACCTACATCTTTCATGCTTGATATACTAAGTACGTACACGCCGATTGACCACCTGAGTACGAGGGCGGTTAGATAAGTCAGTGACTTTTTGAATTTCCCGCGCAGTTATTCCAGATGCAACAGTGCTGCCGTCAACTGTAATCTATTAGTGGGCAACTGGCAAATTTTGAGCAAGCTACGTCATGCAGTTGGTGTTTGATAGTCATTCAAAGCCGACAACCTCTTGAATGTTTAAGAAAAGAGTGAATTTCGTGTGCTGATCAAGCATTACTTTTAACGTAAAAAACCATCACTGAAACTAAGGAAAGCTTGATAAATACTACGGGGACTCGGCACCATCAATTTCAATGATAAGAAGTGGTTTCACAGAGTTCAGTTATGACGCCGAACGTTCAGTCGCCAAAAGAAGTGATCACAAGCCGGAAATCGTCGATAAAATCCATGAAATGATTGGATGATCGGAGAATGAAAGTGCGTGAGTTATTCATGCTGTAGTTATCTCAACTGAACGGGTACATCATATTTTACACGAATATTTGGATATGAGAAAACTCCCCGCGAGATGGGTGCCGCGATTGCTCACACTCGACCATAAGCGCAATCGTGTGACAACTTCAAAAGAGTGTTTAGCGATGTTCAGCCGTAATCCGGAAGAATTTTTGCGTCGTTTTGTTACTGTGGACGAAACATGGATCCATCACAACACGCCAGAGACAAGGAACAATCGAAACAGTGGGTTGCACTGGGTGA
>CM024243.1:12296926-12336843 GCA_013421045.1 Propylea japonica | reverse complement strand
TCGGAAGTTATCCCAATAATTTCAGACAGATACGTGTTTTAACATCCCTTCACTTTAGTTGCTATCGATTAAATTATTTTTCCTAGTTTGAGAAAAACGCCACAAACAATTCTAGTTTTAGTCACATCGCGCGGATAGGTTATCGATTTACCTTTCATTTGATGTATCATATTCCCATTCGAAAAATTAAGTAGAGGGTGCGAAAAAGCATGGGATAAATTTAAATTTGATTTAAAATTAAAAAATCAACGGATGTGAGAATTTTCCTCAATAATTCTTCGTACAAAAATTAAGTTTCGTTTTAGTTAATACACGATTGACTGACGTTTCTGTAGATATCTAGAGCAAAAGGCTTACTCACAAAACTGCTGAAGCACGTGATCTCAAATCAACAATTTTCTCAAATTCCTCATTATATTCTACCCACAAGTGATAACCCGATCAAATTCGATGTAATTATTGTATAATCACGTAAAGATAATAATTCTGAAGTTATCCCAATAATTTCAGACAGATACTGTTTTAACATCCCTTAGCTTTAGCTGCTATTAGATGATTTTTTCCTAGTTTGAGAAAAAACGCCTCAACCAATTCTAGTTTTAGTCACATCGCTGGATAGGTAATCGATTTACCTTTCATGTGATGTATCAAAATCCGTATATTCCCATTCGAAACAATTAAGTAGACGGTGCGAATCATAGGTGGTGAGAAATATCAATTTCAAAAGCATGGGGTGAATTTGAATTTAATTTTAAATTAAAAATCAACGGATGTGAGATTTTTCCTCAATAATTCTTCGTACAAAAATTATTGACGAGTTTCGTTTAAGTTAATACACGAATGACTGACGTTTCTGTAGATAACTAGAGCAAAAGGCTTACTTACGAAACTGCTGAAGCACGTGATCTCAAATCAACAATTTTCTCAAATTCCTCATATATTCTACCCACAAAGTGATAACCCGATCAAATTCGATGTAATTATTGTATAATCACGTAAAGATAATAAATTCTGAAGTTATCCCAATAATTTCAGACAGATACGTGTTTTAACATCCCTTAGCTTTTGCTGCTATTAGATGATTTTTTCCTAGTTTGAGAAAAAACGCCTCAACCAATTCTTTTTAGTCACATCGCTGGATAGGTAATCGATTACCTTCATGTGATGTATCAAATCCGTATATCCCATTCGAAACAATTAAGTAGACGGTGCGAATCATAGGTGGTGAGAAATATCAATTTCAAAAAGCATGGGGTGAATTTGAATTTAATTTTAAATTAAAAATCAACGGATGTGAGATTTTTCCTCAATAATTTTCTTTCTACAAATATTATTGACGAGTTTCGTTTAAGTTAATACACGAATGACTGACGTTTCTGTAGATAACTAGAGCAAAAAGGCTTACTTACGAAACTGCTGAAGCACGTGATCTCAAATCAACAATTTTCTCAAATCCTCATATATTCTACCACCCACAAGTGATAACCCGATCAAATTCGATGTAATTATTGTATAATCACGTAAGATAATAAATTCTGAAGTTATCCCAATAATTTCAGACAGATACGTGTTTTAACATCCCTTAGCTTTTGCTGCTATTAGATGATTTTTTCCTAGTTGAGAAAAAAACGCCTCAACCAATTCTAGTTTTAGTCACATCGCTGGATAGGTAATCGATTTACCTTTCATTTGATGTATCAAAATCCGTATATTCCCCTTCGAAACAATTAAGTAGAGGGTGCGAATCATAGGTGGTGAGAAATATAAATTCCAAAAAGCATGGGATAAATTTAAATTTAATTTTAATTAAAAATCAACGGATGTGAGAATTTCCTCAATAATTCTTCGTACAAAAATTAAGTTTCGTTTTAGTTAATACACGAATGACTGACGTTTCTGTAGATAACTAGAGCAAAAAGGCTACTTACAAAACTGCTGAAGCACGTGATCTCAAATCAATAGTTTTTCCCAACTTCCTCATATATTCTACCAACAAGTGATAACCCGATCAAATTCGATGTAATTATTGTATATCACGTAAAGATAATAAATTCTGAAGTTATCCCAATAATTCAGACAGATACTGTTTTTAACATAACATCCCTTAACTTTAGCTGCTATCGATTATCATTAGGATAAGTTGCATTTGCCACCATTGCTCCATAATGGTTCTGTGCGGTGAGGGGTTGTAATACCTTTCGGAAAATTGAAAAGATCATATAACTAGATTATGGATAGGATGCTGATGAAAGTTGAGACTTAATTTCCTTTCTGGTAGGCACTTTTACAGATGGGGTGAAACTACATGTGAATAGACTTGTTTCCCTGAGAAACCAACTCATATTCTGCGAAGGATATGAAAATCCTTTCGTGTAGTTAGAGCGTACTGTAATTATCTTCATTCTTATTGGATTTTGAAAACTCTGGATTTATCAGTGATTATGTACTAATGTTTCAGCATTTAACACACATTTCGTTTTATTCTTGAACATTACTTTATTCATTCTCTAAACTATCAAGGGTTGCTATAAAGTTTGGTTTCACATTACACACACATTACCGTAAAATCAAAAGATTGGCCTTCTCGTATTTCGGATCCTAGCCTGCAATTTTTTTTTGGGTTATCTGAAATCTCGTGTTTACCTCAGACGACTAACATGCTAGCAGGAATTGAGAAAATTATTAAGTGATAAATGTGAACAAATACGTTCAGAGGTCTTGGAAAGTGTAACTTTCTTCAGTTTTATCTTTTTCGAATACTTCTTAAAATACATTTGAAAGATCTTATATCGACGTCATTATTTGCTTGAATTGAATTAATTATGTTATTATGTTCCTCATTATTCGTAAAGTATGATCTGATGAAAAAAATATTGAAAATTCCGAGACGATGATCGTAAATCAATTTTGAAGAAAAGCAATAATGAGAGACATCGAATTCAATGAATGTCACAGTTTCTACGGTAGTTAATAAGAGCTTTTGTATGTTATGTTTATTGAAATCTGACCATCCTGTACAGCTGTAGTTGATCCTGGCATGTTAGATATACTGCTCCACAAGAGTTAAGGATATCGCATTCAATAGTTTTGAAAAGTATGTAATATTCGAGAAAATCGCTGTAAAATTATTTAAAACTCACTAATAACTTGAAACCGATCCATAAATATCAGTATGAGACATTCGTCAATCTGAAGTTTGGTTCTTTGCATATGCTTCATGAATGTTCTATTTGAAATTGGGTCAGTTCATCAACGGCTTCGATTTGAAATGAGCTTCTGAAAATGCCAAGACGTAAATTGATAAACGCTGGGGCTAATAGGGCTATCGTAATGCTACAGGGTGGCCTAACTCATGTTGTAGCGGAAAGGCCCCAAGTCAGCCAAAGTGTGATATCTCGACTTTGGAATAGGTTCAGGGAAACAGGTTCCATGTTGGAAAGGCCAAGATTGGTGGGCGAGGAAAAACAACACCTGCTACGGATCGTTTCATCATCGCCGTTTCGACGAGAAGAACCCTAGATCTACATGTAGAATGCTACGGATTACTTTTCAAATTTTCAAATCAGATGGGGTCCAAGTTTCCATCGAAACCATGAGACGACGTTTGAAAGAGGCGAATCTAGGTTCTAGTCGTCCATCAAAAATAGTTCCATTAACACGTGACCATAAGCGTCAAAGGCTGGAATGGGCAAGGCAATATATCATTGAAACGATCAATGGCGTAGTGTGCTTTTCACTGATGAATCCAGATATGTACGATTTTCAGATTCTCGGAGAATAAGGGTATGGACAATTCCACTCATAGCCCGTAATCGTCGCTATGTCCAAGAAGTCCATCCATTCCGAGGGGGTAGTGTTATGGTATAGGCCGGGATATGTTTCAACGGGCCCACAGATCTACACATTGTCCTGGGAATATTAACGCCATACACTATAGGAGCATGTCTTGACCAAATTTTCACGCTGCTAGCAAGCAGTTATTGATGCCCGTGGGGGCCATACATCGTATTGATAGTCTTAAAATGTTTGAATTCTCTGGAAATTAAATTTCGTTTTATTACTCGATTTTCTTAACACCCAGGTATACGCTGCAGACCTACAGGCTACAATTAATTTTATTTCCTGCAACTTGAAATCATATTAATAGTTATTTAACCAACTAGGTTATTAAAGACAGCGACTAAAGGTTGACGCTTACTTGGACGAGAACGAAGCGAAGAGTTGTTTTCCGCAGGCACGATTTGCACTGAATCAAATGGGTAGACGCTCACTTGGGAGGTGCGAAGCGAAGATCAGAATCGAGTGATTCAGTGCAAATCGTGCCTGCGAAAACAACTCTTCGCTTCGTCTCGTCTCGTCTCGTCCAAGTGAGCGTCAACCTTAAGGGTCAAGAATTTAATGCGTGAGCGGAGCGAACGCGTTAATAGTTCGAGACCATTAGTCGCCCGATTAATAAAGTTGATTACAAGATTTTCCGACGATCTCAATATGAATTGTGGATGAATTCTGATTGAAATACATTCTCATTTTGCACAAGACTTACATTTGACATAATAAAATTTCTATGTATCTATGTTCCAGTAGAGTTTTGACATTTCTCGTAGTGCTTCTGAATATTTTGTGAACGGCTGCATCAGATTCCACATAAAATAGCAGATATTGATCATTGAAATGGATCATTAATAATCAATTTTGTACACATTAAAATCATCACTTTTATTTTGAGATCGACGGAATATTAATTTTCATCACAAAAATCTCATTGAACTAAATTTTTTTGCAATTTAAGTCAATATTTCTAACTCATGTGGAGCGGTTCATTTCAGGATAAACAATATGACACCTCATTCTTCCCTTTCACAAATACTTCAGATGACTTTTGCTTTCACGCTTCGCAATCTCATCCAAATTACCATTCGATCGATAGGCTCTAATCAGTGACGAACATTTGGCGTAATAGGTAAAATCTCTAGGGTATTGAGAATTCTCGACAAACAGAATGAATTTTGCAGCCATTGTCCGAGAAGCTATAATTGTCGGATGTTTATACGAACACAGAATACATCAATAATGGAATGGGGGGAAACAGCTAGAGTTAGGAGTGACACATGCCTTCGTCGGCGCATCTGTTCATCCCTATTCATCTTGACTATAGAATCATTTAATATAATGTGGAAATAATTATAGGTCAAATATTAGTTCGCAGACACTGACAGGGTGTTTTGGGTACATTTGGTAGATAACCAAATCTCCATTACTTCAAAGAACAAATATCTTTTTTCGTTGATTTCCTTCTAGCATATTCCTGAATGACATGCTAATATTTGAGAGGGCGATTCTTGATCCATTATAAGAAGAAATTTCATATGAACATATGCCGTAGATGTGCTAATTTTTAAATACAGGCTATAGTAGAGTTTTCAGGAAATACTATTTTGTGTCACAACCACAATGATGATTTCGCAGATATTTATATGAAATTTTTACTGCAATGAAATACACTACTGGAGAATTAAAGGATCAAAAAAAACATTCCAAATTTAGGCCAATTTTCAACTTGCCGTAACTTCGAGAGGAATGGTCGTACAAAGAATTCAAAAAAGGAAATTGCAGCTTCAAGTGTCTATTTTCGGATTAGAACTTCAAAAATGTTTTGGCGTCATCGGTTGTTGAGTATTCTTGAGAAGACCATCATCAAAAAAAATTTCGAAATTTTTTTCAGTTTTTCCTTGGTCTACGGGCTTTTTTTGCTCAATCACTATGAGGATTGGATAGTTTCTTCATTCTGTTTTAATCTCATATTATAGATTTTGGTACATCCACTTCTTGTCAAGATATCGGCCTTCAAATGAAAAAGGATCCCTTTGCCTTTGAATATCGATACCTCAGCACACCAATGATTGCACAAAAGCTAAAGGTGCAAATTAATCCAGCCAACCGTTTTCGTGTTTCACTCGATCGAATTTCTGAAAAATTAAAGGATCACGTTTCTTGCCCTGAAAAGCTCATCACACTTAATTATCTTGAAAAAACGAGAAAAAAAAAGTTCACCAATTTTTCTCTACAATTCATTACGGAAAGTTATTGAACTTAAAAGAAGAAAAAATTTCTCAAAATAAATAAAAATTAAAAAAAAAATTTCTCATATTTTTTCGGAACAGCAGGAATTTTTTTCGATTTTTTCGAGAATTTTTTTTTATTTTGGAAGTTCATTATCTTTCTGCAATGAAATTGTTGAAAAGGGTCGTGAATTTTTTTTTCTTGTTTTTCCGAGATAATAAAGTTTTGAGCTTTTTCAGAGCAGGAAATGTGATCCTCTAATTTTTTAAGAAATTCGATCGAGTGAAACACGAAAACGGTTGGCTGGATTAATTTGGCACCTTTAGCTTTCTGTGCAATCATTGGTTGCCGAGGTATCGATATTCAAAGGCAAAGGGATCCTTTTCATTTGAAGGCCGATATCTTGACAAGAAGTGGATGTACCAAAATCTATAGAATATGAGATTAAAACAGAATGAAGAAACTATCCAATCCTCATAGTGATCGAGCAAAAAAAGCCCGTAGACCAAAAAAAAAAACTGAAAAAAATTTCGAAATTTTTTTTGATATGGTCTTTTCAAGAATACTCAACAACCGATGACGCCAAAACATTTTGAAGTTCTAATCCGAAAATAAGACACTTGGAGCTGCAATTTCCTTTTTTTAAATTCTTTGTACGACCATTCCTCTCGAAGTTACGGCATGTTGAAAATTGGCCTAAAATTTGGAATGTTTTTTTGATCCTTTAATTTATTCCAGTAGAGTATATTCTGATATACAAGAATCGCCTCTTCAAATATTAGCATATCAATAAAGAACAACCTGTACCTAAAGACTTTTCCGTTTATTCGATAAACGTGCTTACGAGTTACGAAGTGCTATAATCTCGCAGGGAGCTAAATGTGGTGAATACGGTGGTTAAGGTATGATACGGAGTTTTGCCAAAAAATCACGAACAAATATGTGTGTGCTGGTGCATGATCATGATTTTCGCTGCCACACGTTTCATGCCCAACACATTCCAGAAAATCACATGGCATTCACCGATTTATATGCCAAATCCTTTGCAACTCCCCTAATAGTGATTCGAGGATTTTCAAAAACAATTTCTTCACTGTTTCGTTGTTTTCTTCGCTTGTTGACGATGCTGCAATTCATGGACGCTCAACATATTCTCGGCCTTCAGTAATCGCTTGTACCAAATAGAAACACTTTTTTGAGACAAGTGTACTGTTTGATTGATACACTGATACAGTCAACATTTCCAGTGTCTTGCAGCACTAAAAACTTCAAGTTTTTTCTCGAAAAATATCATTATTCAGTTTTCCTTGTAGTCTCATTAATTTGACCACATATTCGCTTATTATTCACTATAATATCATGGCTAACATGTTAACAATTAAAAGTCTAAAAGTTCCGAAGCTTAATTTGCTCTATTTTGAAGGTTATATCGCAGAATGAGCAGCTAGCACAAAAGTTGATATGTCATTCGAAAGTACACTGAACGAAGTATTTTTTACTTAATATTTCATAAAAAACCATTGGGAAAATCAGAATCGTGATATTCTTCTCCTTACCACGCCTGCAATAAAAGTGTTTTCTGCACACAGTCTCTCTCATCTTGTAGCAAATTTATTGCCCTTTTCGAATATGTGGTCAAAATTAATGAGACTACAAGGAAACTTAATCATGATCTTTTTAGAGAAAAAACTTGAAATTTTTTGTGAAATTAAGAAAATGTTAAATTGAAGAATAACCGTCAACATTTCGACCATGTCTCGAAGTTTGTCCACGTTAAAAGTAGACACCCTGAATAAGGTACTCAAAACAATCCCCTCTTCTTGCAGTTGTTGTTATTGCTGTTATTTTTGAGTTTATCATTGTTTCCGAATGAAAGTATCAGATGACTTCTTATCGAAGCGATACAATTTGAATGCTTAATATCAAAATATCAATCCATACTAATATTATAAATGCGAAAGTAACTCTGTCTGTCTGTCTGTTACTCTTTCACGCCTAACGGCTGAACGGATTTTGATGAAATTTGGTATGATGATAGATGATAACCTAGAAATGGTCATAGGCTATAAATAATCACGCCATCGTTCTTATGGGGTAGGCAGTAGGCAGATAACTAAATTGAGTTAGTGATTTTTAGTCGTTTTTGTTGGGACTTTTGCTCTTTCACGTCTAAACGGCTGAACAGATTTTGATGAAATTTAGTGAGGTAATAGATGGTTACCTAAAACGGATATAAGATCAAAATGATCACGTCATCGTACTTAGGGGGTAGGAAGTAGGCAGAAAACTGAATTGAGTTTGATTTTTTTATGGTTTTTGCTGGAGTTTTGCTCTATCATGCCTAAACGGCTGAACGGATGTTGATTAAATTGAGTTAGGTGATAGATAGTAACCTAGAGAAGGATATGGGCTATTAGTATTCATGCTATCGTACTTAAGGCGTAGGCAGTAGGCAGAAACTAATTAAGTTAGTGATTTTTAATCGTTTTTTTTAAAGTTTACCTCATTCACGCCTTAACGTCTGAACGGATTTTTATGAAACTTGGTCAATATAAAGATAGGACCCTCGGCACGGAAACAGCCTGAAATGATTTTGATGTTTTGTTTAACTGAGTGTTACTAAGACTTCAAGTTAGTAACTTTTCTAACTTGGAGGAATTTATGATAAAATTTTGATGCAACTGTCTTTTTTAAAAGTTTTACTTGGATCGAAACTTAGCGACATTCCATCACACTACTTAACTTATAGGGTAGGAAGGTACCAAAATTCAGACTACTCTTTACTTCGGGAAAATATCTCATTCCCACAGGAATCTATCCATTATGTAGCTTAGGTTGCTTTTGAACAAATTTTGATGTGAAGTTGAGGACTGGAACACGATAGTGGGACATTGTTGCAGGGGGACCTACAGCCGGGAGAAAACAAAAAAACTTATGCGGACGAAGTCGCGGGTAAAAGCTGGTTATGCTATATATTTGGAGTTGTTATTTCAGGCTCCATCGAAATGTGCTAAAATATATTGGGTGTCGCGTGCGAATAATCGAAATTCAAACGAAAATCTTCTGAATCGTCGATAACTTTCTACATGGAAATTTCCAGATATAATGTTTTCACAGAAATAGAAAATTTTTCCAGAAGAGAAGTTACAGCAGTGCTCCAAAATCATTCACGAAGTCAATAACAGTCTAGAAACGCGGATAGATATTAATCTAACCGTCTAGTGATTGAAATCGTCTCCGTTGTTATCCGTTCAATCGGATCTCTGAACCGTTACAGTAATTGATATTCTCATCTCCTCCGATACAACACAATGCATGTGCTCTCTACGATATTTGCATGACCGTCGGTAGTTATACAGGGTTCGTCAGAATAAGAAAGAACGCATGTTTTTCAAATGGGGGGAACAGTCAAAATAAGTGCGAAAAAAATTTCTATTACATCAACATACTCAGAAATACCTGTCATTTTGAGCATTTGTTCTACTTAATCGAGTGCTATATCGTTTTGCCCAAATCCAAATGTCTGTAATTTTCGAATGATGAGCCGAAAATGGTCTCAAATGATAGGGTTCGACTCCCGGATGACGAATTCGTGGTTAAATTCAATTATGTCCGTGAGGCCGTCCGTTAGCACAATAACTTTCGTACAGGGTTTTCCATAAAATATGGCCATTCAAAATTTTTGTTCCTCAATATCTCAGACAAAAAAAACCCATCGAAATGAAATGTTGCTGCCATATGCAAGATGCTCATAATAAGCCTCATGCAAAATTTTGTGGCCATAGTGTAAACAGAACCAAAGAAAATTCAGTTGGGATATTGAAAAAAAGAAACTATATATATCCATAACAGGATATTCGATTCGAGGGATTTTTTTTGAGAATGAAGACTGTTATACTGAATTTTCATTCAAAATTTTGTGGCCATAGTGTTGACAGAAACATAGAAAATTCAATTGAAATATTGAAAAGAAAAATCTTTTTATTTCCATAACAGGATATCCAACTCAAGTGAATCAAAACTGATTTACCGAATGTTCATGGAAAATTTCAAGAGTATCGCATCATCAGAACCACAGAATTTAATTTTTGTATTTATTTATTTTTAACATATGTCATTTTTTGAATATAATTCTGATTGTGCTGAGATGGTGCATTTATATATTTTTTGGTATCAATCTCAAATCCCATGTAAAATTTCGAGATAATAGTCCTATTGCTCCACCAAAGAAAGAGCGCTCAAAAGCTCCTACTCAGGGCTTTCCTTGAATTTTTGCAGTAAACCCTAATTGATAATCAGAAAATTATGTTGGCCAGCCCTGGACGCACTGAGTTCAAAATATTCGTGATTTTTCACCCACCTATACCAGAAAGATTATGAAGCTGTCAAAAGCTGTCGGGTGATGGTGGGACTGCTGACGGAACACTGTTGATACAAATAGATATCATTTGTACCGTATGGGAAAGTCAGCAGATGAGATTTGCAGGCTTTGTGGATTACTAGCTGAAATAGCTGAACACGTGGTATGCAAGTGACCAGAGCTGCCTAGCCTAATGACAATCCACATGGGGCAACCGGTCCTGAACACCTAAAGAGTAACTGCCAAGGCTCCTAAGGAGGTTGTTGATTTTATCAAAGCCATTGACGAGTTCCTTGCGTTTCCATTAATGAGTAGGGTCGAGAACAAAATATCTGCATGATCGCAGTTCCCGGAACGCTTCTATAGCCTAAACGACCACAGTTCAAAAATAATATATACTATTTTTCTCCAACCAAGTCAAAATTACAATAAAATTGGTTTTAGTAAAAAATCTTCAATAATTTGGTTATAAATTTGAACACATACTAATGACACTGATTGTCAACTAGACGTCAAATGCAATTACTTTTAATCCAAGAATTAAAAGTAAATGCATTTGAAGTCTACTTGACAATCACTGTCATGATTCTGTGTTCAAATTCATAACCAAATTATGAACGATTTTTCATTAAAACCAATTTTATTGTAATTTTGACTTGGTTGGAGAAAAAATAGTATATATTATTCGGATTAAAAGTGCCTATTTTAACACGCTGCGCCTCGCAACTGCAAATATTACTCGTAAAAAAAATATGCACTTTCAATCCTTATAATATAATATACTATTATGCTCTCCTTATTTCCTCCTTCTACTCCAAACTGTAGGAAACAAGCCTTGGACCCTCTTTGATTTGAAAGAAAAATAAGAAGATTGGTAACTCAAATTTCAGCATGCAGTGAACTCAGTTTGGTAGAGGGTTGATTCCGGAATTTTGAATCAAGGGGGTCATATGGCCTGTATAGTTTTCAGATCTTGAATTATGAATAATATATAATATAATTACTGAAAAAAATTACCACTGAGTATTTCTATGGAATAATAGTATATTATGCAACGAGTGTATAATGATAGCTATTATTCGAGAGGTGAAATTTCGAGCCGTAGGCGAGTGGCCCAAATCACCGTGTGAATAACAGCCATTATACGCGAGAAGCATCTATTCTTTATCCACGACTATTGAATATATTTCTTGAAGAATTTAAAATTTGGCGACCACGACAAGACCCTTCTATGACAAGCGTGAAAAAAGTCAAGTTGACACATAAGAAATTTTTGGAGAAATGGCCATTGTATATTAAAAAAAGAGTTTAATTGATACTCATAAAAAAAGTTGATTTGGCCCTCGATTGACAAGGTATGTTCATATTTGTTAGTTGGAGTACCTTAGAATACTGAAGAAATACCAATCTTTGAAGCATCTGACAGCAGTGATTCATAATCTCATTATTCCCCTGTGATTAATGGGTTTTATTGAGGCCGAGCACAGAGACGTACAATAGGGGGATTTTACGATAGTCGTGGATAATAGTATATTGCTCTTTTCAAAAGAATTGTTTTTAAGCAAAGTCTACAACCTTCACCCAAGAGGTAAGGACCAAGGCTGCTAAGAAGGTTGTCGATGTTATCAACGCCATTCTTCGTTTTCCATGAATGAGCAGGGTAGAGAACAAGAGACCTACAAGGTCGCAGTTCGTGGAAGTCAAACCTAGTCATAACACACATATCCATTTGAATAACATGCGGTCTTTCTGACGGACCCTGTATAGTTACTACGGCTTCCTTCTCATTCATCAACTTACGGCCACGAGTTCAAAGACTGAAGAAGAGTACATAAGGAAGTCAATGGGATCTTGATTCGCACCTAGTCGGCCATCAACGTGCATTTAATTCGATATTCAGCCATTATTATGGTTTAAACCGCCTTAGGAACGTCTAATTGTTGCATGGAATTTACTACGGTAGTTTGAACCCAATTTAGGTGAAATATGATACGGGAGATTTGCGTAAGGTAATCAAATGGGTTCCGTATCAGATAATGGTGGTTTATTGATTTGAAGAATGCATTATATTGTTTTGTTGATCTGAGGTTCTGTGATTCGAACCATAGTAAATATATAGTATATCTTGTCTAAAATTCGAACTTACGAAGTTGAGAGCTTAAAGAGAACAGAATAGTTCGATTATTCGTTACAAGAACGATAATCTACCATTTTCTTTATAATGGAGACAGGATTCATCAAGGGTAGTAACTCACGGAAGATTGCGATTCCCTGATGGTCGCAAGTTTCTTTGCTGAAAACATGGATTTTTGTGCAGCGGAGCTCAGAAACGTGAAAATGTCTGTGTATCAAACTATTAACTCATATTCATTATTACAAATAAAAGAAACACCTCATACGGCATTTATAGACCGACGTATCCATTTTAAAGGCTTAGATTGAACTTTTTCACAAGGAATCAGGCAAAATCAGTTCACTTTGACAGAAGTCGAAGTTTGTTTATCGGATATTGACGTAACCATCATAACGTGAAAATTGAGCATTTCCGCGGGAATTTTGAGTTCTCTTTTCATTTACATATTTTTCATTGGTAATTATGATAGTTTTGAGAAAAAAGTGATTTTTTCGTGTTTGTATAGGGTTTATCTTCAAAATAAAATAAATTCCAAAAACAGTTAACATCCCTATTGGTGATCCCAAAACTACAACTTTTTAAGATATCGATTGAAATATAATCTGGGAGGATTCTGCATTACTAAAAAACTTTATAGGTTTTCACTCCCAGTCTGTGATAATTAAAAATTTTTAAATAAGATGAAGTGCTCCTGCGAAAATTGTTGCACTTATTGGTCAGGATCAAATTGGGTTTGAAAAAATTGTTGCCTAACAGTAAAACTAAAAAAAGAAATAAATGAATAGGATAATGTAACGTTTCGGTGACTATATCAGACATCCTCTTCAGACAAACTTGGAAAATCTTCAGAATTGTGTGTTTTTTCATTTGCAGTCTAATTGACATTGAAAGTTGTCAACACGTAGAGATGTTGATTCATTTGATTTTGAAATTTCCTGATGTCATTTCTTCCTTAAATAAATCAATCCAAATACGATCTATTCCAACAGAACAATTGGCCAAATTATCTACTTCATCTAACAAAATACATGTGGATTCCTTAAATATTCTTTTAGAAAAGAATAATTTCTATAAAGACTGATATACTAAATGTTCATGCGAAATGTTGTGGCCATAGTGTCAACAGAACCATAGAAAATTCAATTGGAATATTGAAAAGAAGAATTTCTATATTTCCATAACAGGATAACCGATTCAAGTGAAATTTTTTGTGAATCAAAACTGATATACTGAATGTTCATGCAAGTTTCAAGACGATCGCATCATCAGAACCATAGAATTCAATTTTGTGATTTTTTATTTTTTACATACAGTAGACTCTCGATAATTTGACACTCGATAAATTGAATCTCTCGATAATTTGAAGTTCTTTTCAGTTCCCTTGAATAACACTTGATAATTTGACAAAAATCAACGTGTTCTGACCCCCTCGATAATTTGAAGTTGTAGCTGTGACATCTTGCTCAATAACACTCTTTAATTTGAAGTCAAATCACCCAAATACTCTATAATTTGAAGTCCCCACTCTTCTGTGATCCGTTTCATCTTGCACTTGTCTTAATTGAGTTTGCGCAGTCTTCCTTAGAATTGCGTTGAACTAAAAGCGTTTTTTCGAATTTTCGAATTGAAAATTAGTGAAAGAAAGAATAAGGGTCTTTCAATGAGAAAAGACGTGTTATCGAAGCGGTGGAAAATGGCACATTGGAAAAAGATGTTGCGAAATAGTTGGATATTCTACCATCTACATTGTCGATGATTTTCAAGAATAAGAAACGAATCACTGGAAGTGTCTCCAGTAGAGGAAGAAAAGGCTTCGTCAAGCTGAATTCTTCTCAGCTCTCAACTTATAGAAAACACTCCGGACAATGCTAGGCTAGATGAAAGTCACTAACTCAAATGAAAATTGCGTACTTCTTTTCGAAATGAAATACTCATGTTATCATATACACATAAAGATCATGTATGTAGAATATAATACATAATCGCATATACAATATCATTAGTACCTATGTACTTCTGATCAAACTCTTGTTTAATTGAATTTCATCCTTACACCCTCTTTTTTATTCGAACTCTTTTTATTTTGAACTCTCGGTAATTTGAACTTTTTTGTTGGTCCCTTAAGTTTCAAATTATCGAGAGTCGACCGTATTTCGTTTTTTGAATAATTTCCAGAATATAAATCCTAGTGTGTTGAAATTCTCTTTTATATATTTGGTATCAATCTCAAATCCCATATAAATGTTGAGGTAATATAGTCTTATTGCTCCACCAAAGAATGAGCGCTCAAAAGCTTCTGCTTAGGGATTTGCTTAATTTTTTTATTTATAGAGCTATCGCAAAACGAATTTTTGCACTCAATGATTATGCCCAGAAATGAACCCGTAAAATTCCTCACATCTAAAAATAATCTCTCATATTTTACTCATCGAATTCCGAATAAGTATTTAATTCAGAATTCACACCAAAAAGGAATTATTTCTCTTTTATTGAAATGAATCTTTATTCGTAGGCGAATCTTAAATATTTGTCGAAAAAAATTCATCATAGTTTGTTGAACCTGTGTAATTTGCATATACCGACTGCTTTGAATATCTACAAAGAAGAGACATTTATATTCAGATAACATCTTTCACGCACTGAAGGTTATGTAACCACATCAATTCTCTCTATCGCTGTTCAACAAACACAAGCAATTCCAGAAAAGTAACTGTACCGCATGATGGACTACGCTACTAAGCGGGCTATTCTTCAAGCGCCATATGGCTTTCCACTGACAGGTTGTCAAGTTAATAATGATTATCAATGCATTATCTAATGAATGGTTCGAGTTTTAGACAATGATATTACATAGGCTTGACGTGATGTGGTGTTCTTCGATGAAAAGGAAAGAGTTCATTTTGAGATGTCATGCGTTGATACGCAGTCTTTTCAGAAACTTTTTTCGAGTATCCAGTTGAAATATTCATGATATATTTTCATTGAAATTATTGTTATTTATTATATGAGTGAAAAAAGGACATTTTATTTGAATGATCATCCTCTTCGCCAATTTACATTCTCAAACTCGATTTCATTTCAGTTCAGTTTCTTCATGAAATATTAGAATTTTCCTTCGATATTTCGATCGACTTTTCTATGGTAAACAAGTTGTGCACACTAAGTTTAATACTCGTAAATCGAAAGAAGGAAAAGAAGTACTTCAATGCGGTAATTTTTCTCTGTAAGAACCGAGCGCTTTCGGCCTAGGCCTACATTAGGGTTCCCCGTCCAGGAATAATCCCACAAGCTAGAATGCTCGTACAGTTGCAAACGGCAGCACTAAGCTTGAAAATACCATGAATATTTAACAAAAATATATGGTCTATTGTGTTGTATCAACAAAGCTTCACATAAACGTAGAAATGTTTTAGTTTTTTCATGAAACTACTCAAGAGGTCACTTTTCAGTTCTTGAAGTTTTTCTGACCTTTCAGCTTGGTTACCAATCTGTTTAAAGGAAACCTCAGAATTGACCAGGTCAGAGCAGTCATTTAAGAAATCCTGAAGTTTATATGATTTGAAATGTTGGATTTACCCCTTCTTTTATGCATTGGTGAATGAACCAAATATACTGCCTATTACATGAACTGTCTTGTTTTTTGAACAATCTCATCAAGAAGATCACAATTTCAGACCCAAACATTCTGTAATCTATTCCATAGACTCTGCAAGGGTAAAAACTTCTAAAAATGTTCCCCACTATATGAAACAGGATATCGAAAGGAAACTTCTCAGAAATGCGGAAATTTACAGATAATAGGTTAAAAAACGGACAGTTCAATTGCCAGACCCGGTATGAAATCAGAAGAAAAAGCTCTACTGATTGAGAAAATTTAGGTTTACATGCTCTTATGAATTTTCTAGTTCTGAATTCTGAATGCCCAGAAAAATATTACAAATTTGCCCATTTAAACGCTTTTGTACAACCAATATTGACTGGGGAAGGTATTGAATAACAGCCATTATACGCGAGTAGCTTCTAAGCTTACTATACTTTATCCATGACTACTGAATATATTTCTTGAAGATTTTAACATTTGGCGACAGCTACAAGACCCTTCTATGACAAGCGTGGAAGAAGTCAAGTTGACACCTGAGAAGTTTTTATTTTTTATTATTTTGCAATGAAAAAAACCTCAATTGATATAATGAAATTAGATTTGGCCCACGATTGACAAGGTATACCTATATTTGTTAGTTAGAGTACTTAAGAATATTAAAGAAATACCATTAAAGAATATTATATCAAAGCTAAATATATGAGCATCTGACAGCAGTGAATTATAAGCTCATTATTCCCTTGTGACTAATGGGTATTTTTGAGGCCGAGCACAGATACGTACAATGGACGGATTTTACAATAGTCGTGAATAAAATAAGTATAAACAATCACCCGGTATAAACGTGCAGTTTACTGGAAAGAGAAAAGAATACATGCAACGTTTTCAGTTTATTGAATTTTCTAAATTGCTTTTTCATGAGAGACGACGAGTGAAGGACATTTCACTTTTACTAAACATCTCGGAGTAAAATTCCCATATCGATTGACGTGATTTGGGGTCGTTGATGGAAATCGAAAGTGATTACTGATTCAATCTTGGAACAACGTTGAAAAAGAAATTGGTTTTGTTCGCTGAAATTACGTGTGTCAGAAACACGCTTCAAGGGGCTGATCAGAATTGTGTTTAACAAAAAATGTGTGAGGTTTATGTTTACGTTAGTATACAGGGTGATTCCGGAGGAGACTTTCAGATTTCAGGGTAAGTTTACACTAGTCAGGCAGTTCCGAAACAATGTTGCATTGAATGTGAGAAAATTGTGTGTGAATTAACCGAACGAGTCCTATTGCTTAGCCAAAAAGATCGCCTGATTTGAACCCTTTAGATTATTTAGTGTGAAGACATCTGAAAACAAAAATTTATAGGATTGAAATAAGAGGTAGAGAACACTCATTTGAAATGATTTTCGAGGATAGTACTATCTTAAAGCGAAATTCATCCCTCATTAGAAGGTCAATTGGAAATTTAATTGAAAGGTCGCGAATGTGTATTCAGAAAAAGGAAATCATTTGTGCTAATCCTTAGGTTTACTTTTCATAATTATTTCGAATGTTTATTCTTCTAACTAAAGTTGTTGTAGATTTTTTGTTTACGTAGATACGTATAATAGTTATTTATTATACAAGGAAAAAAGTATTAGATTTTAGCTCGAGGTTATATTGTCTCCCGACGCGAAGCGGAGGGAGACAAAAAGCCGGGAGCTAAAATCTAATATTTTTCCCGTGTATAATACATTATTTTTTTCTGTGACAGGAAAAACGACCATGTAGT
Source organism: Propylea japonica (assembly GCA_013421045.1). NCBI lineage: Eukaryota > Metazoa > Arthropoda > Insecta > Coleoptera > Coccinellidae > Propylea > Propylea japonica. The sequence continues at coordinate 12,318,918 of CM024243.1, read as the reverse complement.
AGTGAAAGAAATATAACTGTTCACGAAATTACTTTTTTCCCCGGGAAAAAAGTGAGTACTTTTTTCCCGGCTACATAGAGAATCATTTTTTTGACATGGAAAAAAGGAATTTCGTAAAAAGTCATATTTTGTGACCTATCAAGAGATATAAAATGACACATTTTTTTCCCGTCACAGAAAATAGTATATTATATTATAAGTGTATCTTTTTTTACGAGCAATATTGCAGTTGCGAGGCGTAGCCGAGCGAATGCAAAATTGCGAGTTAAAATAGGCACTTTTAATCCGAATAATATATACTATTTTTTCTCCAACCAAGTCAAAATTACAATAAAATTGGTTTTAGTGAAAAATCGTTCATAATTTGGTTATGAATTTGAACACAGAATCATGACAGTGATTGTCAAGTAGACTTCAAATGCATTTACTTTTAATCCAAGGATTAAAAGTAGCGTTTTTAATCCTAGGATTAAAAGTGTTGCTAAGCAACGAGCAAATTTTTGTACGGTAAGAGAATTTATGACTTTTGCACCTGAAAATAGTCAACATTTTTTGATGGTTGGAGAAAAAAGATATTTTCAGGATTGAATGATTTTATAAATCAGAATATGAGGGATTAAAAACGGATTTCGAATTTGAAAAACCTAATTTAGGAATCAGAAAGAGTTTCGTATCATTGAACGAGACACCTTTATTACCAATTTCAGAATATCTCCACTGACTAGGAGCGAAATTACGATATTGTTCAACTTACGATAGAATCTGAAGCAGGTAGCGAATTTTTGAAAACAGAATGTAGGTTTTTTAGTGTCCGATCGAATGTTCGGTTTCGGTTTCGATTTCTGCCGAATTTCGGCCAAAAATCAAGTTTCGGCCGTAGTTTCGGTTTCGGCCAAAATTGGCCGAAACTTTCGCCGAAACCGAAACTGATTTCGTGAGTTGTCGTTCAGTGCTGCTGGCCAAATATATTCAGATCGTCGCAATAATTTACGTGGCGAAAACGTAGACAAACTGCTCTTCTTGGCGTACAATATAAGACTTTTTAATTTTTAATATTAATTACATGAAAAACCAAAGAAGTAACCCTAAATATGAGATACTCAGAATTTTGTTTTTTTGATTCTATAGCTGTTTTCTATTTAAATGTTTACTCTGGTTTAGTTCCAATTCATGTCCGAATTAATGCAGAATAATGGGTAAAATGCAACAAATTTCGGTATTTCAACAATTTCAAGGAATTTTATACTTGATCATCTGAGTTTCGGTTTCGGTTTCTGTTTCGGCCGTAACTGAAGCCACGGCCGAAAGTTCGGTTTCGGTTTCGGCCGGAAAACCAGTTTAGGTCGGACTCTAGTGTTTTTTCAACCTGCAAACTCGATCTGAACTTATCATTATGCTCACCCTGTTTTTTCTAAAGAGTGTCAGACTTAGTGAAAGTACACAATCATATTGTTTCACACTGAAAATTTCATCAAGCCAAAGTTATGAATAAATCGGTCGAATCGCACAAATCACCTTATAGAGTCTCAATAAAGATCCCCAACCATAAACTTAACATTGTTTTTAAACTGCCTTGACAAGTATGATCTTCTCCTAAATATGACGGTCTCCTTCAGAATCACCTTGTATAAAAAAATTTTAATTTTACTTTTGTGACGCTTTTTTGGTTTCTGGGAATGGAAGACTTGCTTTTTATACAGGGCGATTCAGGATAAGGTTCCGTAAATTCGGGATTTTAATCTTCAGATGATTTAATGATATAAATTTCCTATGGGGTATAGGACTGTGAAACATGATTTCTTAGATACGGTTGTTGAAATTAAAAAAAAAAATTGGGTTTTCGAGAATATTTTCGACACCATATACGATTTTCCTTTATTTAGTAGGTTATGCATGGACGTCAGACCACATTTTTTTCAATTCAAAATTATTTTTAATTCTCACCAGTGGAGTCTGTATAGATTTCAGTCCGAATGAATTTGACGAAAGAAATGGTACGCCAATGCTTTTTTAAAAATTGAAAACTATTTCTGTTATCTCCATTGATTCACAGTGGAGTGTGTAACCTGCGATAAATACTTTCTGAGATGAAAAATAAAAATGCTATTTCGTCTGAGAGAGTAGCGAAATTCTCTAATAACTTAAGGAAGCTCAATCCCTTCATTTACAAGAAAAAATCTCGTGCATAGATCGCATCACTTTTTTTTTCATAATGGGAACATCACCCCAACAAAACTGTTGAACTTCCATCAGAAAAACGGCGCTATGACTCTCCATTTAATCTACTGGATAGGAACGAAGTCCCAACCAAATTGGCTCTCATTCTCTAATCTTCTGTGGATTCATTATCCTCTACTCAAAAAAATGAAATTGAAGGGAACTTTATCTGTATATCTGTGTCTAGACTAGAAAACCAATCATACTTATGTCTCTGAATCAAGGCATACTGTCACCTGTCACTATACAGAAAAAATAAATGGAATAGAATTAACATATAACACGCTGCAGGTCGCTTACGGTAAATAGAAATAGAAAAAATAGTATTCAAAAAAACATTTAGAATTGAATTATTTTTTGAATGACATAATAAAAAAGGGATGTTCCTGGAGAAAAAGTTTTGATAGTGCCGAGTCGCTTGGCGTCTTAATTCTTTGCTCCAACTTTCATGCACATCTCAAGTCAACATTGACTTGTACCAAATACCGTGAACAGAATAAAAAAATATTCATCCTGTTTCGAGAAATATTAGGTTCCAAGATAAGTGAATCAGCCTGTAAAAAAACTCAATTCTGTAATTCAAACGGTTCCTCAGTTATTAATTGCAATCAAATAAAACCTCATAAAACCACACAGTGACAGTATCACCGTATTTCAATATGGAAGCCAAGGTTTTCCACATCACTCGCACTGCATATGTTTCATTATGTCTGATGATAGTCCATGGTTCACAAATGAGATGAAAATTACTGTGAATATGTCTTCCATAATGCAGCAATGAATAGGATATACCTAGAACCTCATCAAACAAATTTGCAATCTCAAAACATAGGATGTTGTCCCAAAAGTGCCATGAAGAGAATTCGTTCATATTTTGAAATAACTCGCACGTATTACCTTGCTATTTGAACTGTTTCGTGTTATATGGAGAGGAAGATAATAATAATTTTTCGGAAAGTATTTCATGAATTCGAAAGGAATATTGTTAGAACTCTTTCCTGATAAAATCTAAGTTCATTAATTATGCAATGGTTAATTAGCCATATAGTTTCTGCTTCTCATTTTGATATGTCGTTTCTCGCCTCTACCTCCTTTTATGATTCATCTGAATAATAATAGGAAAAATCTCTAGAAAAGCCTGCGAGAATTTAAAAGCTTTTACGCACTTGTTTATACAGGGTGTTTTCAGGATACCGCAAATTCGGGATCTTAATCCTTAGATGATTTCATGACAGAGACTAAGGACTTTAGGCTATGGCCTCTGGGTATCTGACGCATAGTTTTCGAGATAGTTGATAGTTTAAAAAGGGGTTACAGTTAACTGCGACCTCAAGGTCTATTGTGCCCCCTTACAGAGCTGTTCTGACCCATCTTTCGCAGCCCGCTTTCAAGTTCCAGAGATCTGATGAAATCCAGTTTCTGTGAAGGCTTCAACGAGGCTATTTCTTTACTCTTACAAATTTCTTGTCCAAGGCGTTCTCTCCTAAGTATTGCAATGCCAAAGCATTCCGTGACTAGGTGAATGGGGATTTCTTCCTCTTCCCCACAGAACCTATACTCGTCAGTGTTCGACAATCTTATCCTCAACAGGTGCTTCCTAAGGCGACAGTGTCCTGTAAGAAAGCCAGTGAGGAGGTGTAATTATTGTTTCTTACCAAGATCCATAGGTATATCTTTTGGATCTTGCTGTTTCAAAGTTCCAAATGAACTTTCTGGAATGATACATCACTGAGAGATTCCGCCAGAGTTTTTCCCTCTGGGTTTTCTCCTTCTCCAGAAACTCCTTCTTATAGGTACATTTTCCTATACCACATAAGGGTTCTGGACCAATGAGTGATATTCGTGCGCCCTCTTTGGCGAGTGTAATATCTCTTCGTTTCCTTTGATTCCCGGATGGCTGGGAACCCAGATTAAAAAGAACTTATTTTTTTTGCCTACCAATGAGGTAGGCACTTCCAGATCATCTTAGTTTCCGAGATATAGGGTGTTGAAATATAACAAAAAATTGGTTTTTCTAATATATTTTCGAAACTGTACACGATTTTTCTTTACGTTTCGGTAGGTTATGAGAACATATAAGGTTTTCACCTTGCCTTTCAGTATCAATCTCAAGTCTTATATAAAAAGTTTTCCAATAAGAGGTGTATTTATTAAAAGCCCGCTATTTCGGTAGATGTCACGTTGAAGCTGTCTTTTTTCAACATTTGACAAGTAGAAACTACGCCATTAATAAAAATGAAACGATTCACGCTTCAAGAACGAATTGAAATTATTAAAATTCACTATAAAATATTGAAAATTTGACAGAGACGGTTCGTTAAACTCGAACATATTTGGGTCGTCTTGTTGGACCTCAATAAAGAAGTTGGTGGAAAAATTCGTGCTGTTGGGACAAGTTATTGATGTGAAAAATAAAGCCCGTGCACGTCGCTCAAGAACGGCCGAGAATATTGCTACTGTATCCGAAAGTGTTGAAGAAAACCCAGGTTTCTCCCATTACTCGTCGTTCTTTGGAATTGGGCATTTGACAAACGTCATTACACCGTATTTTACATAAAGCTTTGGGTCTTAAGGCTTATAAAGTTCAGTTAACACAAGAACTCAAGCCGGCCGATCATCAACAACGTCGTGTATTTGCAGATTGGGTCGTTGAAATGCATGAAAGGGATCCGGAATTCCATCGAAAAATCATCTTGAGTGATGAGGCCCATTTCCATCTCGGTGGCTTCGTCAACAAGCAAAATTGTCGCATCTGGGGCTTGGAAAACCCAAGAGTTATTGTTGAAAAGCCTATCCTCAACGTGTGATCGTTTGGTGCGGTTTATGGTCTGGCGGAATCATTGGACCTTACTTTTCCAAAATGAGGCTGTAGCAACAGTTATGGAGAATGGATTGCGCTTTCGAGAGATGATTTATGTTTTTTATGGCCGAAATTGATAGTATTGATCTGCACAACGTTTACTTTCAACAAGACGGCTCTACGTGCCAAACAAATACGAAACCATTGATCTTTTGCGGGAAAAATTCCGGACCGTGTTATCTCCCGTAGGGGTGATCACAATTGGCCACCGAGATCTCGTGATTAACACCTTGCGACTTCTTCCTTTGGGGCCACGTGAAGAAAAGGTCTACGCCAATAGCCCAGCGTGAGTTCAAGACCTCAAAGACGGAATTCGTTAGGCTATCCAGGACATAGGGCAGCTACTCTGCGATTTGGTTATGGGAAATTTCATTAAAAGGATATGGTCCCGTAATCGTGGTCGTGGTGGTCATTTGCCTGATGTTATTTTCCACTATCAACTGCATAACTTCTTCTTCATAATGAAATAAACATCCGATCATTTAAGTATATTGAAAATGGAATTTTTCTTCGAATATCAAATAACACCTCCTATTGGAAACCCTTCAGAAAATTTGAAGATTATAGCCTTATTTCTCAACCAATGAACGAGCGCTTAGAAGCACCTGCTCAGGACTTTCTTGAATTCATTATCCTAAGTAGCAATAATTAGTTCAGTATGATGTCCTAATTCAGATAAAGACATTTCACCCAAAATCACAATATTCGGGGTTTACCAAAGCAACCCCATGCAATATTTACAATGGCAACTAGGTCAATGTGAACAATTACACCACGGAAAGAATGAAATATATGCCGAGACAATTTTAATACATCTATTAATGATCGAAATGAAGACGTAGCAAATTGTAGACAACCATAAAATGTGGTTCACTATGGTTAAAACCCCGCTACATTAACAGTAGTTGTTTACTCGCCTGCCGTACTTGGAACTGTACCATTTGTAGATTAGTGGGCATCAAACGTGTTTACCCGCATATCTAAAAGTAGCGTTACGTCTACTTCAAGCCAAGTTTCTGATAACTAGGTGAAGTCCAGGAGGTCCTTGATACGCGACAGGAAGTTATGCGTACATCATTAGGTACTTGCAATCCACTTTCATCTGGATCAGTAAAGAATGAATTTTTCCTTAAATGGGTACTTCTATATGCTAAAATATGTTTTTTTAAAAGTGTCCAAAAATTGGCTTTTCTTCGTCACTACGGATGCCTAAATGAATACTTTTTTCACCGTTAAAAAAAGAATGACTTTTTTTCACGGTTAATAAAAGTCGTTTCTATAGTAACGACACAAAAAGATCACAGGATTCATAAAAATATTGTATAGTAGTGATGTAACGAATGTCATATTTTATACATTCGAATTCGAATGCAAATGCGAATGCGAATGTAGAAGTGTTCAATAAGATAAATAATTGTTATTTTGGAGAAAAAAGTATGTATTATGTTTGAGAGTTTATACATTTCTGTGTTTGTTTAGATTATATTTATAATTTAATGGAGAAGAATATAGTTTTTGATTATTTTCATATTTTTGAGTTTTGTTCAAGATGATGATTATTTAAACATTTAAAATTATATAAAGAAAGACTGATAAAAGTTTCATAGATTTGTTTTTGTTAGTTTCAATTGCACTCAATTTTTGTGTCATAAGTTTTTTTCTGATATTCATATTCGCAAAACATTCGTAGAAATTTTGCGGATGCGAATGCAAATACGAATATCAAAAAATATGCGAATATTCGCGTTCGAGTTCGCATTCGCATATATTCGCATATTTTTGAATATTCGTATTTGCATTCGCATCCGCAAAATTTCTGCGAATGTTTTGCGAATAAGAATATCAGAAAAAACTTATAACACAAAATTGAGTGCAATTGGAACTAACAAAAACAAATCTATGAAACTTTTATCAGTCTTTCTTTATATAACTTTTAAATGTTTAAATAATCATCATCTTGAATAAAACTCAAAAATATGATAAATAATCAAAAACTATGTATATTCTTCTACATTAAATTATAAATACAGTGTGTTTGGTCATGAGTTAGCGATAATTTAAGGCCATCAAATATACCTAATATTATCGACAAAAACACCCAAACTTGGAAGTTTACTCCCTTAGTTTTGAAGTAGTCCCCATTTTTAATTTACTTTTTTATTTTCGTTGACCTTTCCAAATAATATCGATTTCTTTGGACATAAAGGTCCTACAGATGTAAAAAAAAATATTTTTTTAAGATGATACTACCACCTTTCATTGAAGTAAAACAATATAAAAACATTCAACTTAAAAACGCCATAAAAAATTCTTTAAAAAAGTTGATAGTGTAAATAGTGTACTGATTTTCTAAGTAAATCCGCCATAGTACAAGAACTAGCACATTGAAGTATAGTTTTTTTTCAATTATTTGACACGCAAGGATATTAGCTACAGAACAACACTCACATCATATCTGTAAGTTACATAATTTGAGAGTTATTGCTGCTCGAACATAATCACTACGCGAGCAAAAGAAGGTCGTCATGAAGGCCACTGCCTGTCTACAGAGCAGAAGCAGCCATTTTGAGCATTTTTTATGATTAATTGTTTGTTTTATCATTGAATTTACGAAAGTACAGTACTGAGTTTTTTTTATTTTATCAATTTTGATAAGGGTCATGTTCGAACAGAAATATTTCTCAAATTATGTAACTTACAGAAATGATGTGAGTGTTGTTTTGTAGCTAAATCCTTGCGTGTTAAATCATTGAAAAAAAATTATACTTCAATGTGCTAGTTCTTGTACTATTGCGGATTTACTGAGAAAATCAGTACATATTTTCACTACGAACTTTTTTAAAGAATTTTTTTATGGCGTTTTCAAGTTGAATGTTCTTATATTGTGATACTTCAATGAAAGGTGGTAGTATCATCTTTCAAAAAATTTTTTTTCACATCTGTAGGACTTCTATGTCCAAAGAAATCGGTATTTTGGAAGGGTCGACGAAAATAAAAAAGTAAATTTAAAATGGGGGCTACTCCAAAACTAAGGGGGTAAACTCCCAAGTTTGGGTGTTTTTGTCGATAACATTAGGTATATTTGATGACCTTGAATTATCGCTAACTCATGACCAAACACACTGTATAATCTAAAAAAACAAGAAATGTATAAACTCTCAAAGATAATACATAATTCTTTCTCAAAAAATAAGAATTTTTATCCTATTGAACACTTCTACATTCGCATTTGCATTAGCGAATGTCAGTAGCAGACATTTGCATTAGAATTCGCATTCGCGAATGTATAAAATATGACATTCGTTACACCACTATTGTATAGGAAGCTTTATCTTCAATAATTGTATTTCAGACGATGAAAATCACATTCACAGTTGTACAAAAAATCTTGTTTATGTATTTAGTGCGTATAAAATTCGTGTTTTTATGGCACATTCGAGTGCCTTGACACTCTCAAATGCCATGAAAAACACACATTTTACCCACTTAATACAGAAATAACTATTTTAAGTCGAAAATGTCTAAAACGAAAGTGTTAGACTACCTGATGACGAATCCGTGGTCCAATTCAATTCTGTCCGTGTGGCCGTCCAGCCGTCCATTAGAACAATAACTTTCGAAGGGATTGTCCTAGAGACTTGAAATTTTCAGGATGAGTTCGGGCCCTGAATAGCTCGGCTAAGTTCGTTAACCAGCCAAATCGTATTAGTGTTCGATAAAATATGGCCATTCAAAATTCTTGTTCCTCAATATCTCAGAAAAAACGAAACTAATCGAATGAAATGTTAGGGCCAAATGCTAGATGCTCATAACAAGCCTCTTGCAAAATTTTGTGGCCATAGTGTGAACAGAACCATAGAAAAGTTAATTGGAATTTTGAAAGAAGCATCCTTATATTTCCATAACAGGATAGTCGATTCGAGTGAATTTTTTTTGTGAGTATAAACGGATTATACTTAATGCTCTTGCAAAATTTTGTGGCCATCGTGTTAACAGAACCATAGAAAGTCCAATAAGAATATTGAAAGAGAAATCTTTTTATGTCCATACCAGAATATCTGATTCAGGTGAAACTGATATACTGAATGTTCATGCAAAATTTCAAGAGGATCGCATCATCAGAACGATAGAATTTAATTTTTTTCTATCTATATTTTTTTTCATATTTCATTTTCTGAATAATTTCCAGAATATAATAATTCCAATTGAGCTGAGATTCTGCATTTATTTATAAGGTATCTCAAGTCCCATATTTAATTTCGAGGTAATAGTCTCATTGCACCACCAATGAACCAACGCTCAAAGCTCCTGCTCAAGGCTTTTCTTAATTTTTTTATGTTGAAAATATGGACAAAATTTTGAAATTTTTTTATGAAACTTCTTTATTAACAGCCAAAAATTTTACCCTGTTTATTAAAGTAAAGTTAATTTCACTCGAAAACGGTCGACTTCAGAGCGTATATAACCTTTTTTGCGTAGAAAAGATTGGCGGTTGAAATGGGCCGTTTCAAAAACAGTATGTTTTCTATTAGAGTAGAATTTGGGGGTAAATCAACCACTTACCCTTCGAAACTTCCACCTATTGAGACTTGACACGAAATTCCTCAGAAATAAATATAGCTAATGATAATTAGAAATGCTTACGAAAGCTGTTTTCTGTACGATAACAGGTTCCGGAGATATTCGCAAAACCATTTTTTTCAATTTCAATATCTCGAAAACGGTGCATTCCAGAGAGTAATTTAATAGAATGTTCTTATCATATTTTTGGACGAGCTATATCAACCTGAAGTTTTTAAAATTTATTCACCATCCCTACCTATTAATCTACTCGTTCCAAACACAGTATCTTTCGTTTTAATACCGTGCGATTCATAATTCAAAAGTACCTAATGTGCACAGGTTGGTCCATGGGCCATTTCATACATTACAAAACTTCTTGATCCACGTAGATTTATGAAGGTTCACTATGACGAGAGGAGGATTTTATGAAGGGTTAAATGAATCACCTCTGTGTGCAGGAAACTCCAGCTGTTTGAACAGAAAAGGGAAAACCAACTTTTATGTTGAAAATATGGATAAAATTTTGAACAATTTTTATGAAACTTCTTTACTAACAGCCAAAAATTTACACTGTTTTTTAACATAAAAGTTAATTTCTCTCGAAAACGGTCGGCTATAGAGCGTATATGATCTTTTTTGAGTAGAAAAAGATTGGCGGTTGAAATGGACCTATTGAGACTATAGCTTATAATAATCAGAACATACTTACGAAAGCTGTTTTCTGTACGATAACAAGTTACGGAGATATTCGAAAAACCATTTTTTTTTTCAATTTCAAACCCTTATATCGAAAACGGTGCATTTAAGAGAGTAGAATCTTCTTTTCATACTTTTGGACGAGCTATAACATCCTGAAGTTTGTCGAATTTATTCACCATCCCTACCTATAAAATCTACTCGTTCCAAACATAGTTAGTATCTTTCTTTTTAATACCGTGCGATTCATCATTCAAAAGTACCTAATGTGCACAGGTTGGTCCATGGGCCATTTCATACATTACAAAACTTCTTGATCCACGTAGATTTATGAAGGTTCACTATGACGAGAGGAGGATTTTATGAAGGATTTAATGAATCACCTCTCTGAGCAGGAAACTCTAGCTGTTTGAACAGAAAAGGGAAAACCAACTTTTATGTTGAAAATATGGATAAAATTTTGAACAGTTTCTATGAAACTTCTTTACTAACAGCCAAAAATTTACACTGTTTTTAACATAAAAGTTAATTTCTCTCGAAAACGGTCGGCTATAGAGCGTATATGATCTTTTTTGAGTAGAAAAGATTGGCGGTTGAAATGGACCTATTGAGACTTGATACGAAATTCCGCAAAAAATATAGCTTATAATAATTAGAAAATACTTACGAAAGCTGTTTTCTGTACGATAACAAGTTACGGAGATATTCGCAAAACCATTTTTTTTCAATTTCAAACCCTTATATCGAAAACGGTGCATTTAAGAGGGTAGAATCTTCTTTTCATACTTTTGGACGAGCTATAACATCCTGAAGTTTGTCGAATTTATTCACCATCCCTACCAATACTCGTTCCAAACAGAGTATCTTTCGTTTTAATACCGTGCGATTCATAATTCAAAAGTACCTAACGTGCACAGGTTGGTCCATGGGCCATTTCATACATTACAAAACTTCTTGATCCACGTAGATTTATGAAGGTTCACTATGACGAGAGGAGGATTTTATGAAGGGTTAAATGAATCACCTCTGTGTGCAGGAAACTCCAGCCGTTTGAACAGAAAGGGTAAATTGAGAGCATTACAGTCATCGTGAGTTGATACCCTCCGTTCTACGTAATTGCTTTCAAAAGATTATGTTGCGGTTATGCTTCCTAAGGGTCACTTCATATCATTTTCAATGGAATGTTACCCCGGTAAAGGAATTTATGGACAAAGGAGTTTCAGACTGCATTATTTTAGTTAACAAACTGCGCAGAACTCTGAGTGTCTGGTGGCTTACCAGAGGATGAAGAAATATGAAGCAATTGTCGTCATATAATAATAGTGTTCAGTGATATTCTAACAGCTTGATCAACATTTTCTTCATAATTTAAACTTTTTGGAAAAAATCAAGAAAAGCCCTGAAAAGAGCTTTCGAGCGTTCGTTCTTCTTTGGTGGAGCAATAAGACTTTTACCTCAAAATTTTTATGGGATTCGAGATTGATACCAAATATATGAATGCAGAATCTCAGCAACAATCGGAATTATATTCTGGACATTATTCAAAAAACGAAATATGTAAAAATTAATATTACAAAATTAAATTCTATGGTTCTGATGATGCGATCCTCTTGAAATTTTGCTTGAACATTCAGTATATCGGTCTTGATTCACAAATAAATTTCACTTGAATCGGTTTTGCCTGTTATAGGAATATACAGATTCTTCTTTTTAATATTCCATCGAATTTGCTATGGTTCTGTTGCGCACTATGGCCGCAAAATTTTGCATGAAGCTTTTATGAGAATCTTGCATATGGCCTCAATATTTCATTTCGATGGGTTTCGTTTCATCTGAGATATTAACGACCAAAAATTTTGAAGGGCCATATTTTATGGAACATTTGCGAACCGAACTCACCCTGAAAATCTCAAGTCTCTAGGACAATCCGTTTCGAAAGTGATTGTGCTAACGATTTGGCTGGTTCACTTAATCGAGCCATTTGGGAACCGAACTTACCTTGAAAATTTCAAGTCTCTAGGACAATTCCTTCGATAGTTATTGTGCTAACGGGCGGACGGACGGCCCCACGGACAGAATTGAATTTGACCACGAATTCGTCATCAGGGAGTCGAACCTTATCGTTTGAGACCATTTTCGACTCAAAATTCGAAAATGACAGATATTTGGGCAAAACGTTATAGCACTCGTTTAAGGAGAACAATCGCTCAAAAAGACCAACTGTTTTCGATTCATTCCAAAATCTTCATCAGGGCTATAAAATCGAATAACAAGGACTACAATAAACTTATAGTACGAGAGCTAGCACGTCAAAAAAACCAAGAATTTCAGGAAGGCCAGTTTTTAAGATATGCTATCTCTCTCACTCTCCCGGACGTCATACGGGCTATCTGGCTGGTAGTGGTTGCGTTCATTAGTGCGCATCGTACCTGTACAGGTAAAATATCAATTTTTCAAATAATTTCAGAAAGGTTTTTTTCTTTTTATTATTTTTATTGAAATTTTTGCAACATAAATTTATTATTGCCAGATATTTTTATTGTTGTTTAAACTGTGCCAGACACTAATTTTGAATAAAAAAATTTTTTTTTCGAATTATTTCAGTATGGCTGAAATTTTAATATGATGATACTCAAATATCTAAAAACCCAAAACTAATTTGCCAGACAGTAATTCGATTGTTAAACCTTCAGCCAGACCGATCTAAAAGTGATAAGTGATGTGGTATCATTTTGCTTGGTCTAGAAATAGTTGTCGAATAAATTACATAGAAAGGATTAAAAAGTATTGAATTAATATGCGGATTATTATGGTATCAAAATAATAATTTATTGTTGTATAAAAATAAGATGAGGATCAATCTAAGTATGAAAAAAGAACAAAAATTGGATGGTTATATGAAAATTGAAGTAAGATTTTTCAATCCATAATTGTATCACAAAAAATTGAGCATTTTGATAATCATCATCTTATTCACTGCTGTCATTTGAGGAGTGTGAAGTTTGTTGTTTGCCTTTTGCTTGCTTGAGATCTTTTCCACAAAAAAAAAACAAACTCGTTTGACATTTAAATTTGTTTCTATATTTACCACACTATCAAGCTCAATAATTGCATTAGTCTCAATTTCTTGGATGATAACTTCTGTATCTGATTTTTTAGACGTATTATCTGGCAGGGATTTGCCAACATCTACTGGAGTATTAGCCCGGGAGCCAGTGAAAGTTTTTGGTGACCAATTTTAACTCTGGCAATAATTTGTATATACCTAGCTCAATTTGTATTTGTCTTATAGCATAGTGACCGTCAGCTGGCGCACCAGTGGTGGGTTTGCCAACGGGAACAACGAAAACACGAAAAAATATTGAGTTTCAGTCATTTTAACCCTGCTGAAATTTACAGAGATGGTAGTTTGTATAATTATTCGAATAAAAAAAATCGACCGCTGGAAGTACGTGGTGGAAAACCCGTCCGCTGGACATGGAAACTTGTAAAAAAAATTTGAGTTTCAGTCATTTTAACCCTTCTGAAATTTACATATTTGATATCGGAGTGAGCTAGATGTGCTGGGAAGATCTACTGTTGACAAGAAATTAATTTCCGATAAATTTCGATATTTTGCCATTAGAGCTGTAAAACTGCTGTAACAATTTCTGTGATATCCATAGGGTCATTAACTTGCTCTGGTAACTGTGTACTATCATATTCAAGTTAAAATTTATACGTATTTGTAAAACTTTTTTACACTTTTTTTAATTTATCTTCTACAAAAGTTATTTTTTTCATTTCTGTCTTTACAAAATACATTTTAATTTTCACTCGACATTGTAAGACAATTTTGTTAAAAAACATTAAAAACAACGGCAACGAATAAACCAATGTGACTGAACTGACGCCATCGTGAATACAAACAGCTGCTGTCGTTTATCTCGCTTGCGTAACTAACACGAGATTGTCTATAATATACTCTTCGAACATGCCCAATACTTATCACTTTAGATCGGTCTGGCTGAAGGTTTAACAATCGAATTACTGTCTGGCAAATTAGTTCGGGTTTTCAGATATTAAGCAACATCATATTAAAATTTCAGCCATACTGAAATAATTCGAAAAAAAAAATTTTTATTCAAAGTTAGTGTCTGGCACAGTTCTAACAACAATAAATATCTGGCGATAATAAATTTATGTTGCAAAAATTTTAATAAAAATAATAAAAAGAAAAAAAACCTTTCTGAAATTATTTGAAAAATTTATATTTTACCTGTACATTTACGATGCGCACTAATGAACGCAACCACTACCGCCAGCCAGATAGCACGTATGACGTCCGGGAGAGTGAGAGAGATAGCATATCTAAAAACTGACCTTCCTGAAATTCTCCCTCAAAAACGTTGGTAGCTCTTAGACTATTAGGTGGTCACACACCAAAACATCCCTATTTTTGAAAAATACCGCATCAAAAAATAAAATTCCTGTTTACTTACCATTTTCTCTTCTTATTGCTCCATTGTCATTAGCTTTGTAGTCAGTAATTAAAATCTTTGGAATGATAACAACAGTGGCGTAACTACAGGGTGGCAGGGGTGGCAAAATGCCACGGGCCCCGAATCAAGGGGGCCCCGGCGCCCGGCCCAGGAGCCGCGAGCTCAAAAATATGTTTTCACACTGTACCTGAGTATTTTATTTTAGTTAAAAAGTCTATTTTCATAAGTTCTGCTTGAAATCCAAAGTGAGACAACTAAAGACCATAATACAATTTTAAGTTCATCGTTGAGCATTTCAACCAACCTAAATAAAAAGATGTTTCAAATTTTAGTGTTTTGGAGCCTTCTAATCTGACAGTTTAAACGACACTGACCCATAAAAAAAGCTCTAGAATTTGTTGAGATATGTAATAAAACATACCCGAATCATTTTCCAGAGAAATTCTCAGTTTTCGATCCACTTTCAGAGACGAAATAGAAAAATCTTTATGTATTAGAGACCTTGCTGATTTATTTTATGTCTCGCAGCTTCCTGAAGTATGCATTGCATTTACTTTATTACTAACAATTTCTGTGACTACAGCTAGTGCTGAAAAGATCATTTCAAACTAAAATTGATAAAAACCTATTTAAGAAATTCTATGGGACAAGACAAGTTATGTAACTTGGCTATTGTCTGTTGAAAATTCCATGGCCTGATCTCTGAATTCTGAAGATGTTATAGACACTTTTGCGGAACAGAAAGCCCGAAGAAAAGATTTTTCTTAATTAATATCTTATTGGATTTGACTTTTTATTTCATTTCATTGTAAATGTATACGTTTCCTCACGATATTGTTTCCTTCACGGAAAAGCTAGCGAATAGATGATGAATGCTTCGAGATATTATGTTCTATGGATGAATGTGATCTCTCCAATACAACATAATATGACAACGTGTAATTGAGTACGCTGCAAATCTCTAAGTTCATTAAAATTACTGATTACAACGTGACTATTTTTACTGATACGGCCCCATCAAAAGAATTTGCCACGGGTCCCAGATGGTATAGTTACGCCACTGGATAACAACCATACGGCTTTCAAGGAAACTTCAAAAAGACCATAATGTCCGCGAAACTGTCAAGTTGCTCTGGATTAATCTGATGAATTCTTCAGCATCAAAGTGATCGGTGAGTATAACTGGTCCGAAAAGTTATCCTCTCTTGAGTGCCAACCTCATGTAACTCATTTGGAAATGAGAAACAATATTCGCATGCGAGTTTTCTTCTCTGCCATACATAGTTGTTTCATAAATTATCACACCTGATTTCGTGAAAGTGGCCACATCTGTCCTCAATTTCTCTGGCCCCTATGGCTTCAAAATAGAGCAAATTAGGTTCGGACTTTTTCGGTTGTTATCATATAGCCATGATAATAAAAAAATTAAGGAATAAAAAAATTCCAATTTTTTCGGGCCATTTTCAACATGCCGTAACTTTGAGAGGAATGGTCGTACAAGGATTTTAAAAAAGGAAATTGTAGCTCCAAGTGCCTTGTTTTTGGATTGATACTTCAAAAAAATTAAGTTTCAGTGGTTTTCGAGTAATGATAGAAAAATCAGCAAACAAAAAAATTCTCGAAATTTTACCACTTTTTTTCTTGTCTACGGGCGTGGAAATTTATTTTTGCATAATCGTGATAATGATGGGATACTTTGTTGATTCAGCTTCAATTTATTTTTTCATTGACTTCAATACGTCCACTTCTCGCCGAGATATCGGTCTTCAACTGGAAAATGATCCATTTGTCTTTGATTATCGATTTCTCAGCAACCAATGATCGAAGAAAAATTGAAGGAGGGTCTCAAGACCTTAAATGAACTTCGATTAATGAACAACCATTGCTTATTCATAAAACTTTTCTTCATGTCGCATCAATATAAAAATTCAACAATAAAAGAGCTTTTGGTGGTTTCTGGAAAATCTACCGCTGGATCGAAATGTTTAGGAAACCAATGATGTTAAGTGTGACTTTCACAGTTCAATATGTTGATAAAATCCTTATGAAGAGTCAACTCAATCCAGCGAGCCGTTTTTTTGTTTGGCTCGATTGAATTTTTGAAAAAAATAAGGATCACGTTTTTTGCTCTGAGAAGCTCATAATCTTCAAAAAAGGCAAAAAAGAATTTCCTTAAAATTTTTGAAGTTCTAATCCAAAAACTAGACACTTGGAGCTACAATTTCCTTTTTTTAAATTTCTTGTACGACCATTCCTCTCAAAGTTACGGCATGTCGAAAATTGCCGAAAAATTTAGAATTTTTTTTGATCCTTTAATTTTTTCCAGTAGTGTATTATAGCGGAGAATGAGCAGCTATAGCACAAAAGTTGATATGTCATTCGAAAGTGCACTGAAGTTTTTACTGAAAAGAAAACGTGTGCATAATTATCAATATTTCATCGAAAAAACCATTGGAAAAATAGGACTGATTTTGTTAACTTCAGAATCGTGATACTCTTCTCCTTACCACGCCTGCTATGAAAAATTTTTCTGCATACAGACTATCTCACCTTGTAGCATATTTATTGCCCTTCCCGAATATTTCTTAAAAACTTTATAGGTTTTCACTCCCAGTCTCTGAAACATAAATAATTAAAAAATGTTTGATTAAGGTGAAGTGCTCCTGCGAGAATCTTTGCACTTATTGTCAGGAGCAAATTGGTCTTGAAAAAAATTGTTTGCCTAACAGTAAACTGAAAAATGAAACAAATTAAAAGACAAACTCTAAAAATCTTCAGAATTGTGTGTTTTTCATTTGCAATCTTTCATTTCTTTCTTCAATAAATCAATCCAAATATGATCTATTCCAACAGAACAATTGGCCAAATTATTTACTTCATCTAACAAAATACATGTAGATTCCTTAATTTTCCTTTTATAATTATCAGGTTTCCGTCATGAGGTTTTTTGTGTTGTTCCAGTTCATCATATGATCTCCGCTTTTTGAACATACATGATCAGCGATTTGTGATCTTGTGATGTCTCTATTTTTGATGTTATCTTATGTTCCCTTTCTTATTTCTAAGGGTCTTGATGTCTCCCCTGTATAAGATTTTCCACATATACAGGGATATTGTAAAAAAATTCTTTGATTTTGAGTCTCATTCTTTCCGAATATATATGTCAAATTTGATGAGAGTACAAAGGAAAACTGAATAATGATAATTTTTAGATGAACAACTCGAAATATTTCGTGAAATCAAGAAATGTTAATTTGAGAAGAATACCGTTACGTATATGACATTTTTTATAACAAATCACTCGTATAATCTCCCCTTGAAGTTTTTCTTTTTAAAAGAAGATGTATAGGAAGAACCCCCGTCCAAAACCTTATTCTGAAGTGTTTACAGAAAGTTGTGCTATCTGAAAGATAATGGCCTCTTCATTTATTTTGAAATAATAGTTTCGTTGCTTCTGAAAACTTTATTGATGTGTATCAAAACAATAAACAATACTAGATTTTTGTCACCTTTGGTATGTGAAAGGCGTGCTAAAACTTATGGCATATGCGTTACGAGCGGAATGATGAACAGCATAGGTTTAGATTCAGACCATTCCAGGACAGGCTGACGTTCTCGTCTCGCAATCTCAGTAAATTATAAATGAACACTTTACAAGCAGGCAAAATCTACTTAAATATCAATATACCTATGGAGGCAACATCAGCATGGTCTAGAATAGGAAGTAAGTGTACAAAAGAGGTGTTATTTAATAAAATATTTCCTTTCCTTGAACAACAAGCAGCACCATATTGATTGATCTATTAAGTCTACCTAATCTCGGTGCTGTTATTTCAACATGATTCGCAAGTTTAGTGTTTATCTTTATGGCAGAGGCGAATGAACTTATTGAACGATTTTGATTATATAGATCAGGAGAAAGAGCCAACTTCACGAACGTGATAATAACGGTCTTGTTCGCGAAGAGCCAGATCATTCGCTCAACTTCGATTCGCTTCATAAATCAAATTCCGCAATCCTCCGGTATCCTAACAAGATGATTGGTCCTTGGAACGCCCACATTTTATTACTTTGCTGAATTGTCGGATCATTAATGTCAAATTATCATTATACGTTATGATGAATCATGATTTCGCTCTTCCAAATATTTATATTATAGTAGCGCGCATATACGCTGGGTATATTCACTGACTTATTCCACAGTGTGTTCTCTGATGATGGTAGCTAGCAAAATTCGTCTTATTTGATGCGAAATGTCAAATTGACCCTTTGTTGTATATGTGAAATATCAGGTGTCCCAGGTGAATGGCCTATTAGATTATTATGGAAACTATTCATGGTAAAGATTTCTAATTTTGTGGATCGATATTGGGCCGTGTAAGGTACATTTTAAAATAATTCATATTTCCAGTGTTGCCGGATGTAGGGTTTTTCACTATAATTTGACCCCCCCTTCAACTTTGTTCCTAAGAGAGATACAGAAAAATGTTTCATACAAAAATTTCCCGAAATCGACTGAGGTTTGACAATATGAATTCACATAATGGAATATCTACAGGGTGGCCAACATATGATGGCAACTTCATTTTTTCAAATGGAACACCCTGTATATTTTTCCATGCTTGGCTAGCTCTTTTTCTCCTGATTTCGATATGTACATATGTTGGTCTATCTCTTTTATTCTGAGAACCACAGAGTTTCAAATTTAAGAACTACCTGGCAAGATTTGTAATCATTTACAAGTGGCAGAGTGCGTTCACTGAAAATGCTAATTTTTGTAGTTATAATAACGTCCATGGGAAGATATACAGGATGAACAACATTGAATGCAACTATATTTTTCAATTGGGATACTCCTGTCCTGTATATTCTTCCTTTTTGTTGATAGGCTATTTCCCTCCTGATCTCGAATATAAATGCGTATGTGGATGTTTCAAAGTTTTGAAATGATGACAACGAATAAAAAATATGTGAAATACCTTCGGAATTCTTCATATCCAAACAATCTACTTAAAAGTATTATTTTAGAATGAATACTTAACAATTAATTAACCAATGAAAAATAATAAACTATGGTAGTATGGTAAGAATTACATCAACTAAATAATTGCTCGAAAGGACCACCTTCATTCAATCCTATCGTTGTCTCAGTAGTTCACACTATTTTTGATAGCATAATTATGGCTCTGAATCAAGTTAGCAATTGAAGCTTCAAAATTTGTTTTTAATCATTGCAATATTATCGTTATTCTTTGTGCGTTGACAGGATTAGTTCCCTTTATGGATTCAATATTGGTTGATTTTATATCATTAATATTATTCTCCGCTTTCATTGATTATTATCATTATTGCTGAAGTAAATTTTTTCCTTCAAGAACGGCTATAAAAACATGTCAATGGTGTTAAATTGGAACTATTTGGTGGCTATAAAATGGGTGTGCCATTACCAATCCAAGATCAAATGGCCACTTAAATATTCACGAACTCCAAAACGCTATGCCTGATTGTTCTTGAAATTTGAAACTCTGTGGTGCTCAGAATAAGGAAGATAGGCCAACATATGTTACATATTCGAAATCAGAGGAAAAAGAGCTAACCAAATGTGGAAAATATACCGGGTGTTCATGAGAAAAATGAAGTTGCCATCAATATGTTGGCCACCCGGTATATATTTTAGTTTGTGGAGTCTATCAAAAAACCTCAGTTGATTTAGTGAAAACTTCATAAGAAACATTTTTCTGTATCTCCTTAGTAACAAAGTTAAGGGGGGGTCGAATTATAGTGAAAAACCCGGTACAACAATTTGGCAACAAATTTTTATTTCAAAGAAATATCCGGTATTTCCTTTTTTATGATACTCAAAATATCAAATCTATATCACTTTACTTTTTCATACCTATCTACAACGGTTTTTGAGTTAATTGTTTTTCGAAATCAAATTGGCGTGTTACGAAAATGACACTAGTTCGCTCAATATTCGAGATTTAAGTCAAAAATTCAGCAAGTCATAAGATATTGATCTGATCTATGTCACTGCGTTTGAATTATAGTTGTCAGTTATACAGGATGAGCCAAACAGAATCATCATTTGCCAAGTTACAAAACTCTGTTGAGATAGGTAAAGGGACGTGAATAGAAAAATTGTAGAGTGTGATGTACTGATTCCAAAAATTGAAGAATATACTAGTGTCTAATTCGAAAAAAATATAGGCTGTTTTACGATTTTTTAACTTGGCAAATGATGGTTTTTTGGTCCATCCTGTATAACCTATAATTCAAAAGCAGTGACATAGATCAGATCAATATCTAATATTTTGCTTAAATTTTGACTTAAATCCCAATATTGAGTGAACTAGAATCATTTTCGAAATACGCCAATTCAATAATCAAATTTTCAGAACCAAAGAAATTAATTTTTGTAATTATTATTTTTTATATATTTCTTTTTTGAAAAATTTCCAGATTAAATCTGATTGTGCTGAGATTCTGCATTTATATATTTGCATCAGTTCCAAATCCATATAAATTCTAAAGTTATGGTCTCTGCCCTACCAAAGAACGAGCGCTCAAAGCTCCTGCTCAAGGCTTTTCTCGAAATTCAATTCATATTTTTTACATATTTCATTTTCTGAAACATTTTCAGAATATTATTTTGATTGTTCTGAGATTCTGCATGTATATATTCGGTTTCAATCTCAAGTCCCATATAATATCTTGAGGTAATAATTATTGCCCCACCAATGAACGAGCGCTCAAAAAGCTTCTGCTCAGGGCTTTTCTTAAATTTTCTATAGAATTCTCAGCTTTGAGAAGCCGTGTCGAATCAATTCACACTAGTCAGGTTTTTGATTAATTTTTCCTCACAATGTCATACGTGAATCATACTTGTTGAAATTCTAGAATCGTTCCATTATAAATGACGCAGAATTTCATGAAATTGCCAAATAGTATAATAAAGAGAGTCATTCTCTTCCCACATAATAGTTGGCAACAATGATTCCCAAATTAAATGAACATTGTTAATTCCCCAAATTGAGTTATTATCTCATTTCGTTAAGTTTGTTGACCACTCGAAAATTCGATTTTAATCTCATCGTTTAAAACTGGATTTCTACCATTGTTGCTATAAATATATATATTTTTATGTGCAGTGTGTGGAACATAAATGAAGTACC
>CM024243.1:12248901-12296826 GCA_013421045.1 Propylea japonica | reverse complement strand
GGCGTGAAAGCAGGGCATTGGCTTCTGTGCAGGAGATTCGTGATTATAATGTGATAAAGTGATTTTTACGAAGGCATTTACTGGGTCTGCTGCTGGGGACCCAGATTTGCAACATTGATGCAGATCGGTATGAGATTGGTCTTAGTGTAAAAAATAGCCTAGCCTAGAAGTTGAGCTGAATCCGGTATGTACTAGATTCATATCTTGAAGAAGACTAATCGTTCAGTTTACGTATGTAATTATTAACTAAGAAGTAACGATGTTTCCTTCGATAGATCATTAAACAAAATACAAATTTTGGAGATTGGAACTCTGTGATTATAAACAGCAGTAGGTAGAAGAGCAAACTGAACGACCAGACTCAGAACGTTCAAGGGAAGTCTTAACTCCACAGTTTTGCATTATGCTTTGGATGCTGTTCCATGTTTCGTCCCATAGTTTTTCCTAGATGGAACCCGACACCCATAACCATGTTCTCTGTGCGTTGAACTTTCGTGCTTTTAGGGCTTCCCTCGTGTTGTCCTCTTTTGGCCAGGATTTCTAACCTTCCTATGTTTCCCTAATGCAGCAATGTATGGTGAGGACGATTACATTTGAGACAGAGATTCTTGCTCTGGCATTTTGTGTTCTTCTGATGGTTTTAAACAGTTTTTTTTTTGGTGTTGCTTCCGCTGCCAAGTTATTCCCTTCCTTTACTGACATTTCTTTGAACTTTTGGCAACGATAAATCTCATGGTTACCGTTGCACAAGTTAGGTACCCTCAGTATATTCAAACAAAGCTTTTAGATGTATGGTTACTATTCTTGTCCGCTCAAACTGAGAAAATGGGAGTTTAGGCACTTTCCACGGAATAATCTCAATATTGCAACTCTCTTTTTTTCGCTGAAAACTGATTAACTTCGATTCATTTTCATCTTGTATGCTCTCAACCAAACAAGAAACAGTTTTTGCTGGTTTATTGTTCTGATGTTACTTTAGCTTAATTTCATTCGGTTCATTTTATCGACACCGAAACGAGTACCTTTTTCTTCAAGCTTTCTGTTCAAGGTAACCCATTTTTTAAGCACTTTATCATACAGGGTGTTAAAATGTAAGCACGAAAATGTACACGCCTTCCGCTTCTGGTAACTGAACAAGCTAATTGAAATTTGAGTGCGGTGATTTAAGAGGTCCTTAATACTATATAATCATTTAAATTTTTCATCAAATTATATCGAGTAGTTTGAAACTTATACCACTAAAATGGTTTTCCAGTGGCATCATTTAGGAGTTCGTATCATTGTAGGGGGGGCGCTAAAAATTATGGGAATTTGGCATCTGCATTTTTTATGTTTTATTTAATTCGAGACACCCTGTATAAACAATATGGCATGTGTATTTTACAGTATTAGCCGATGAAGTGTGAACGGGGTTCCATACCTTTCTGCCTGTGATAAAAGAGCATAGAGGAAACACCTCAGTAAAAACCTCTATCTCTTCATATGTGGAAAGTGAATAGATGGTTTTTTTATTGAAAAAACTTTTATTTTTTCCTTTCATTTGATTGACATCTTGGAATTGTATCTGACAAACAAAACAAAAGATGCAGAAAATCCACACACGAAAGTGATAAGTAGTGAGAGTATCACCTCTGTGTAAAAAAGTTCAGTTACTTTCATTTTTCTTTGAAATTTCTTCTACCTAGTTCATTCTACCTGAAATCAAGATACTGGGGAAAACTGGGCATTAATATTTTTGACCTAAATTCATCTGCAGAGTACCACCAAGTGGGATGAGAGCAATTTCTTGGAAAAAACTGATAATCGGGGTGAAAAAAAATGAACGTTTTTCTGATCATACAATTTCTTTCGTCTGAATCGATTTCACAAGAATAGTAATGAAATGAAAAAAATTATTAAAAAAAAGAAATATTTGATGAAAATTTAAACCTAAATATTGAAGTTATATAAGCTCTGATGTCAATCATCAATGAATAACCACCACTCGTGTTCCAAAACATCAACATCTTCTGGTAGCGGAAGTCGCATAAAATTAAAGAACACCAACCGTGAGAGTATCATTGAATCTAAACCGGTCATTAAAAATTTCAGAGGAACAAAACAAACCAGCAAATATATGTAATCTTCAGTCATACGGATCAACCGTAATCAACCACAAGTTTACGATATGAAAAAAAAACTGATCTGAAAATAATTGATATATAATCCATGTCATCTTGCCCTTGTGCGTGCTCAACGAAAATGACTGGGAGCCACTCTCAAGAGCGCCTTATTATCATGAGATCCTCTTCCGAATATCAGAGTGGCACATCTCGTTTCATAGCGTCTTGAATCTAGGTCGATGTACTTTATTCGTAACGATTTCCGAGAGAATTGCTACCCGGCGCTATGGACACCTCAGCGACCGGCTGAAGCGTATTCAAATAAAGTTGATCGTTTGGCGCAGAGAATACTCGAATCAGGTTGAATCAGATCAATCGTCAGAAGCTTTTGCTGGCTGGTTCATACTACACTGCGCAACGCTTAACGCACATTCTGAAAGTCTCAATTTCAATGATTGTTAACTCTATATTGGACTTTATAACTAGTTTTTTATGTTCTCTCTGGAGGTTTTGACGAAACAAGACACATAAATGGAAGAAAAGTTTTTAGGATTTCATTCACCGGATCTTATGTGAAAGACGAGAAATAAACAATTTTCAAAATACTGGAATGCTGATAAGTGATTTAATACTTGGTATTTCCCACCTTTGCGTTAATTATACAGCTCGGCAACGACGGTTCATACTCAAAATGAGTGATCTTAAAATGTACTGATCTAATCCTTCCCAGATTTCTCTGAGTTGGATTCCTAAGCCATTAAGAGTAGATGGATGATTTTCTGAACTTCTCAGCCTTCTATTGAGGTTGTCCCAAACCTGCTCAATCGAATTGAGATCTGAACTTCTTGCTGGCCATTCCATTCGAGAGACCTCAACCTCTTCAAGGTACTCCTGAACGATGCGCGCACGATGGGGGTCCTGGCATTATCGTCCATAAATATGAAATTTTCACCAATGTATGGGGCAAATGGCACTACATGCTTTACAAGAATGTTCCATGTACGTATACCTATCAGCATTCATAGCTCCATTATCAACGACCACTAGGTCTGTGCGAGCAGTCAAAGATATTCCACCCCATAATCGATCCTCCCCCTAAACCACCAGTAGTATACAGGAAATTGCACTGAGCATATCTTTCAAGTGGACTTCTGTATACAAGGAACGTCGATCACAATGGTAGAGGCAGAATCTAGACTCATCTGTGAAGAGAACTCTTTCCCAATAAGCCTCTTCCCAATGGATTTGCTCTCTCGCAAAATCTAAACGCGTCCTTCGATGGGCAGGGGTAAGAGCTGGGCCTCTTGGAGGTGCTTAATTAATGTCTGAGTGCTAATTTGCACCCCATGAGTTTGCTCAAGCTGATTTTGAAGGAGGCGAGCGGTTGCAAATTGTTGTCTCAACAAAGAAACTCTCAAGTAACGTTCTTGAATGACAGCTGTACCCGTGGTTCTACCCTGTCCTGGTCTTCGGACATTCATACCTTCTCCCTGAATCGCTGCAACATTCTGCACACACTTGTATGGAAACTCCAAACCTTTTGTGCAATTCGTGTGTATGTCGCACCTTCTTCTCGCAAAACTACCGCTTGGGCACATTTCTCTTGGGTCAAATTGCGTGTTTCGCGTTGTATAGTGATCGAGTGTAGAAAATCAACCAAAGAACAACTATTGATCACTAGAATGGATCGAGAACAACTGATTTCAGAATGGAGCCAATACATTCAAAATCTGATAATCTCATCTTTTTATTCCTGCTGAGAAAAAAACATATGTATTGCAGAAAAATGTGGATAACATATGCATGCATAATTCTGATAAAAATAATTATCATTGAGAACACCTTTCAGTTGTAGAATTAAGTTGAGATTTCCATAATGTGCGTTAATTTTTTTGCGCAGTGTATTATTATTATTATTATTACTATGAGAACTGTGGTCATTATTTAGCCTTCCAGGAACTGCGATCATGTAGATCTGATTCCTCTATCCTATTTATTCAAAACTTGCCGGTACTTCATGGGGTGCTGACGCAACAACTCTTCGTACGGCAGCTCCAGTATACTACTACTGCCGAATATTATTGCACTGTTTGGTTCAACAGTGCCCATATACAAGAGATTGATGCACAACTTTCCATGAGATAGTAACTGAATATAAAATCAACACCAACACCATGGTTACCAGTTCTTTCAACATTGCCCTCCTCATTTCCACAGGCAGGCCATAACTTTGAAAATTTGAAATAAATTTAATTCTAGATAATAAGATTCCTCGATTAAAATCACGTTAACCATTTTGGTCTAATTATCTGACCTAGAATGAAAGCGGTAAAGCAATTTGGCAATCTGGTGGAACATATGTAATATTCAAAACAAAGATTCAATAACTTATCCCTTCAATAAAGTTCCTGGATTTGATCTTCAAAGGAAAATTTTGACTGTTCTTATCGTATAATAACAGGTCATGGCCGTGTTGTAATAGCATGTCTTCAAATGGAATTCAGTTAAGAGTCCTAGTTGCGAATGCGAAAAAGCAGAGGAGACAAAAAACATCTGATGAATAATTGTCCCATATTTAAATTTGAGGATGGCTTAAGGGCTATACCTACATGAAGTTACCGAGTCGTTTTTGAATTGGGTTGTTGATTTGAATCGATTCAATAGAGTTTCAATCATTTTATTTTTCTGTTCCATTTTTCTGCTACGATATTTCGTTCAGATTCAGAATTCCGAAGGCATCTTGAAGAAAAAAAAAAGAAAATTAAGAAGAAATCCTTCAATATTCAAATAGTTTTTAAGTTTTATTTTTGTTGGAACAGCAAGACAGGGTTTTTCCCTGAGCTCTGATATAATACGAAAAAATAGTATGGTACTCCGTTTTGCACTAACCTCAGTTAGGGATTTTTGTTAAAACAATACAACTTTCTCGAAATATTCACCAATTAAGAAAATTGATTTGTATTTATGGGTATGGTCACAAGAGGAAAATTTTGTTTTATGGGTATGGTCACCAGAGGAAATCATGGATGGATGGTGGTAACAAGTCTAGTGTTGGCCATCAGAAAGTCAATGAAATCGGCCAGACTGGTTCGATAACTTCATGGGTAGCGGAATCAGATGTTGTTGACCGACCATGGGGGTGAGCGATCGGTACCGTGATTCTCATGGTAATGAGACCATGGTAGTGGTCAGTGTCGAATAGAATCTTCACGTCTTCGGATGCTGATCGGAGTACGTTGATCTTGCACTTGGATTGCTCGCTACTTTTCCACCAAAGAAAAATCTATGCACCTTACTATTTCAGATTTCTTTCTGATCGTGAACTTTTCTTTTAGTTCAGATTTTATATTAATTCGGAGATGTTTTCGGATTGTTTTTTAATGAATATTGGGGGTTCATATGAGTTTGAAATCCATGAAACTGACTGATTTATTGATCTGAAAGTGAGCCAGTTCCTTCGTAAAAATAGTAGAGAAAAGTACGGGTGAAATGAAATGTATTTGGATAAATTTTTGAGTTAATTTTTTTACGACCGATCGCTCGGAAAATGTGTCCAAAATACGCATAATTTATTCCGCGAAAGTTATATTGCACCTAGAGTTTTTCTACGATATCTTTCATAGGGTTGAATTAAAATAAACCTGAACAAAAATTTTTAACCGCAAATGATAGAGGAAAATCGATAGTTCATTAGGCTTTTTGAGGTTACTGGGAATGCTGCTTTTCTCAAACTCCTTTTGTTCTCGAGATTTGGGGCAAGAGTAACATTTATGCATTCTCGTTATCGGTCATTATTTCCATTCATATTTGCACTACGAAATTAAGATGAAAATCAATATGAATGAATGGTTTTCTTGCTGAGCTAACTCGTTGTTTTGGTTTTCTCAAGGAAATTACAGTTCAAAAAGAGCCAATTTTGTTTCTATTTTAAAAATCAACGATATATCATGTATTGTCAGTGGGGTACTCTGATTTTTGTCATTTCCTTTTCAACTTCAAGTTGTGTTCTTTCTTATGAATACATTCTATATAGTCCGTTCACGAAAGGTTGAGCACATAGTAGGCGTTTCTTTCTTCATTTATCTGAAGTTGGAAGTATTTGCTGTCATAACGTAAATAAATTCAACGTTGCCGAATGTACCAGGCTTCGTCCGACGAGCTTGCGAGTTATCAGACAACTCTATGCAATATTGACAACTATGCGTATCAATCTGACAAGAAAATAAAGAACATAACCTAAAATTTTAATATATACAGAGGAATATGCCAAATTTCCATGGCCTACCGACGGCTCAACCTTTCGTGAATGCACTATAGGAATAATCGCCATCCTTTTCTTTCGAAAACATATAAGGGATGATTCATCGGTAAATAGACAGAAGGTAAGGGTAGGTACATAAAGTATACTGAGGAGAGTCAGAATAACCTCCATTTAAAAGGCATAAATCTCTTCGTTATCAAGATATCGAGTGTTTTATCGTCTTTGTCAATTTCTTCAATAGCTTTCGAACCAACCAACGCGCAACGATTTATTGATGCAGTCGTTTTTTGTCATGAATTATTTGATAATCTTCCAGCATCATCTCGAAAACATACTCTAGGTTCTCTTCACCTGAATAATCTCGAAATGCTCATTAGTTACAAATTCTGATCAAAAGTCAACTAGATAGATGCTATACACATTTTGAAGGAGGTATACCTATACTGCAACATAGAAGTATACTACAACCGGTGTAGTTTATACTAATTCTTTGAGTAAATACTACCAGAACTGAAAAGATGCTTCATAATGAGTTAGATACTTCGAAAAACATACTCAAATTCAGAGCATTATCATAAGCTTCATTTTTATTTATATCACCTAATAATAACATTCATTTAGTTGAACTTAATGAACTTTCTCACAAATGTCCCTACAAGTCATTTAAATTACTTATCTTCGCTATACCTGTATAGGTATCTTCGGCACTATTTCTAAGCTGGTGTTGAGCTGTGGTGGAATAGCCCTGTTCCGACTAGGGTGCTGGTCAATGTCCTAGGGACATATGCACCGACTGTTCTTTCCTATATTCAGAACACGTCTCGGCTAACAAGGTCATTTCCCAAATTCGCTCGCTCAGGAACTCGTCCTTACCTTACTTCAATTCCAAATGCATTTATTATTTCGGTCACTTTTCAGTCTTTGAATAGGTGATGCTGATGCGAATTTTTAAATGATTTCGCAAAATAATGACATCTTGGGAGTGAACGTGTTTTTTTTCATGTTTTTAATGAGCTTTGTCGGTGTTCAAATCTATGGGAGATGATTACCTGGAATTAGGAGTCTGTAGACAGGAAGATCATTACTTGGAGAGCAGGACCTCGCTTTAAAACAGCTTTTTATATAGCGCTTGAAAGTTAGACTGAACCAATAGTGAATTAATAAAATGAAGTAAACAAAAATAATATCCTCCAGCTTCACCGCAACAGAAGAATATTGGGACTCACAATAATTCGCATTTGATGCGTAAAAGAACATCATGAAATTGGTTCAAAATTATAAACATTTTTCCTTAAAATCATAAGGTTACTAAAAATGTGATAAAAAATAATTGTTTTCGATCAGATATTCAGGTGACCGTTCGATTAATTTCAAACTATCAATTATTTTTGAATTCTTCGTTCAATTTGTAACAAAAATCTCTCTTGCAATTTTTCGTGTATCAATTGAAATATGGGAGGATTCTGCATTTCTAGAAAACTTTTTAGGTTTTAACTCCCAGTCTCTGAAACAGAAATAATTAAAAAAAAATTAATCAAGATGAAATGCTCCGGCATAGGTATATCCTTGCACTAATTTGTCAGGAGCAAATTGGTTTCGAAAAAATCGTTGCCGAACAGTAAACTAAAAAAAGGAAATAAATGAAAAGGATAATGTAACGTTTCGGTGTCTATATTAGACTCCTTCTTCAGACAAACTTGTAAAATCTTTGGAATTGCTGTCTAACACCGAAATGTTACATTATCCTTTTCATTTAATTCCTTTTTTTAGTTTTACTGTTAGGCAACAATTTTTTCGAAACCAATTGCTCCTGACAAATTAGTTCAAGGATTTACGCAGGAACATTTCATCTCAATAAATTTTTTTGAATTATTTCTGTTTCAGAGACTGGGAGTGGAAATAAAAAAAAATTTCTTTCTGAACACATTAATCAGTAGAAACGCTACGTTAAGATGTTTTATTTTTTTACATAAAACGGCGCCCCATAGGTAAAGGGAGAAAAAGAGTTTGCCACAATTTGAACGAAGAATTCAAAAATAATATCTCAGTGGCGTATCACTTTTTTTAAGTCAGTTTCGAATACAAACTTTAACACCCTGCGTCTTGGAAATAATGCAACTATGAGAAGTTTATTTCATAAAAAAATCTGAAGAATCACTCCTTAAATTATTCGCATCAATTCATAAAGACATCATGCTTTTTCATGTTAGAAAACCAATTATTCATATTTAAATATCTTGATGGCTGTCACATTCCATTTATTTTTGAATTTAACTGATAATATGGAACCTTTA
This sequence comes from Propylea japonica, assembly GCA_013421045.1. Classification (NCBI taxonomy): domain Eukaryota; kingdom Metazoa; phylum Arthropoda; class Insecta; order Coleoptera; family Coccinellidae; genus Propylea; species Propylea japonica. The sequence goes on along the minus strand of CM024243.1, from coordinate 12,288,169 downwards.
TTGACGATTCAAAGTTTTGAAGCGGTTCTTTTTTTTCAGATATCGATTGAAATATAATCTGGGAGGATTATGCATTAATTAGTGTAAAGCTTTTCGCAGGAGCACTTCATCTTAATTAAATTTTTTAATTATTTTTGTTTCAGAGACTGGGAGTCAAAATCCAAAAAGTTATTCAGAAAAGGTTCTTTCTTGTTTACGGTTGTTCTTAAGGCCGGGGTGTAAACACAATAACTGAGAATACCCTTCAGTTTCTGACACCTGAATCGTTCATTTGTGCAAAATCAGGTCAGTTCCGATAATTCTTGAATAGTCTAGAAATGACATTTGTGTATGCACAATTGCACTGCACTGTAGCCAGATCAACGCCCTGCTCTAGCAGAGAAAGGTCGAGTGGCAGTGAAATCAAGGGGTCAGTGGACCCAAGTGAAGACACCTCCATGTCAAGAAAGTATTATTGTATATTATAAAGTCAAGCAATCACTTTTTAGATGTCCCATAACTGGGTCGTGTTCCACTTTAACCGTTAATTGGGTTACAATCTTCGTTTCTGTTTGCACATTCGCATAATGAAGGTCTTCCTCAGGTTCAAGGGCGATTATACTTCGTATCAATTCAGAAATGAGTTTAGAAGGATTTTATTTTTATTTTATTTTGGTGCTTGTGGTGATGGTTCGGTTTGTGCTCGATCGTATTGTGTATTGTGTATTTTTACTCAGTGTTTAATATTTCAACGATATGAAAGTTTTCGTGATTTAGGCGAGTGTGAATAACTTCATATAAATTGATTTTATCCACGATTATTGTAAAATCCGCCCATTGTACGTCTCTGTGCTCGGCCTCAATAAAACCATTAATCACAAGGGAATAATGAGATTATAAATCACTGTTGCCAGATGCTTCATAGATTAAGCTTTGATATAAAATTCTTTGAATTCTTCAGTGTTCTAAAGTAGGTACTCCCAACTAACAAATATGGGCATACCTTGTCAATCGAGGGCCAAATCTTCTTTCATTATATTAATCAAAGCTTTTTCATTACAAAATATACAACGACCCGTTTTCCAAAAATTTCTCATGTGTCAACTTGATTTTTTCCATGCTTGTCATAGAAAGGTCTTGTCGCTGTCAGCTTATGTTAAAATCTTCAAGAAATATATTCAGTAGTTGTGGATAAAGTATAGTATGCTACTCGCGTATAATGGCTGTTATTCACTCGGTAATTTGGGCCACTCTCCTACGGCCCGTAACCTAAACTTCACCTCGCGAATAATAGTTGGCATTATACGCTCGTTGCATATTTACACTATTATTAAGGAGTCGAGATTTTTTCACATGTACTCATTAATGGAGTTTGTTGAGACATCAGACATCAGAGGATTTTTCTGAAATTGGCATGAATATAACATTTGTTTCGCATCACTGATATATCTGGATATCACATGAAATTGGTATCAATATTTCATGGAATTTTTTTCTGTGAAATGCATGAATTCAAAATTTGCTTTCTTTAATTTCAATATTTCTGGATAAACCATGAATTTTAGATCAGTTCATGTGATTCCACATACATTTAAAGAGTCTCTAGAAGGTACCAAAATATGATTGATGAAAAACTTCAAGGGCGATTATACTTCGTATCAATTCAGATTCAGAATTGAGTTTAGAAGGATTTGGTTTTTATTTTATTTTGGTGCTTGTGGTGATGGTTCGGTCTGTGCTCTATCGTATTGTGTATGTTGATGAATTTTTACTCAGTGTATTTATAATTATTTCTATCTATAATTTATTATTTCAACGATGTGTGATATGATAGTTTTCGTAATTCAAGCAAGAGTGAATAATTTTATATAAATTGATTTCGTCGATATTTTTTCACATTTTGTACTCATTTATGCTGTTTTTTGAGACATCAGACATCAGAGGATTTTTCTACAAATGGCGTTTCGCATCACTGATAAATCTGGATATCACTTGAAATTGGTATCAATATTTTATGGAATTTTTTTCTGTGAAATGCATGAATTCAAAATTTGCTTTCTTTAATTTCAATATTTCTGGATAAACCATGAATTTTAGATCAGTTTCATGTGATTCCACATACATTTAAAGAGTCTCTAGAAGGTACCAAATATGATTGATGAAAAACTTCAAGGGCGATTATACTTCGTATCAATTCAGATTCAGAATTGAGTTTAGAAGGATTTGGTTTTTATTTTATTTTGGTACTTGTGGTGATGGTTCGGTCTGTGCTCTATCGTATTGTGTATGTTGATGAATTTTTACTCAGTGCATCTATAATTATTTCTATCTATAATTTATTATTTCAACGATGTGTGATATGATAGTTTTCGTAATTCAAGCGAGAGTGAATAATTTTATATTAATTGATTTCGTCGATATTTTTTCACATTTTGTACTCATTTATGGTTTTTTTGAGACATCAGACATCAGAGGATTTTTCCACAATGGCGTTTCGCATCACTGATGAATCTGGATATCACTTGAAATTGGTATCAATATTTTATGGAATTTTTTTCTGTGAAATGCATGAATTCAAAATTTGCTTTCTTTAATTTCAATATTTCTGGATATCCCATGAATTTTAGATCAGTTTCATGTGATTCCACATACATTTAAAGAGTCTCTAGAAGGTACCAAAATATGATTGATGAAAAACTTCAAGGGCGATTATACTTCGTATCAATTCAGATTCAGAATTGAGTTTAGAAGGATTTGGTTTTTATTTTATTTTGGTACTTGTGGTGATGGTTCGGTCTGTGCTCTATCGTATTGTGTATGTTGATGAATTTTTACTCAGTGCATCTATAATTATTTCTATCTATAATTTATTATTTCAACGTTGTGTGATATGATAGTTTTCGTAATTCAAGCGAGAGTGAATAATTTTATATTAATTGATTTCGTCGATATTTTTTCACATTTTGTACTCATTTATAGTGTTTTTTGAGACATCAGACATCAGAGGATTTTTCCACAAATGGCGTTTCGCATCACTGATGAATCTGGATATCACTTGAAATTGGTATCAATATTTTATGAAATTTTTTTCTGTGAATGCACGAATTCAAAATTTGCCTTCTTTAATTTCAATATTTCTGGATATCCCATGAATTTTAGATCAGTTTCATGTGATTCCACATACATTTAAAGAGTCTCTAAAAGGTACCAAAATATGATTGATGAAAAACTTCAAGAGCGATTATACTTCGTATCAATTCAGATTCAGAAATGAGTTTAGAAGGATTTGGTTTTTATTTTATTTTGGTACTTGTGGTGATGGTTCGGTCTGTGCTCGATCGTATTGTGTATGTTGATGAATTTTTACTCAGTGCATCTATAATTATTTCTATCTATAATTTATTATTTCAACGATGTGTGATATGATAGTTTTCGTAATTCAAGCGAGAGTGAATAATTTTATATAAATTGATTTCGTCGATATTTTTTCACATTTTGTACTCATTTATGGTGTTTTTTGAGACATCAGACATCAGAGGATTTTTCTACAAATGGCGTTTCGCATCACTGATAAATCTGGATATCACTTGAAATTGGTATCAATATTTTATGGAATTTTTTTCTGTGAAATGCATGAATTCAAAATTTGCTTTCTTTAATTTCAATATTTCTGGTTATCCCATGAATTTTAGATCAGTTTCATGTGATTCCACATACATTTAAAGAGTCTCTAGAAGGTACCAAAATATGATTGATGAAAAACTTCAAGGGCGATTATACTTCGTATCAATTCAGATTCAGAATTTAGTTTAGAAGATTTGATTTTTATTTTTTTTAGTGCTTGTGATGATGGTTCGGTCTGTGCTCCATCATATTGTGTATGTTGATGAATTTTTACTCAGTGTTTTAATATTTCAACGATATGTGATATGCTGGTTTTCATAATTCAGGCGAGAGTGAACAACTTTATATGAATTATTTTTTTTAGTAGAGTCAATATTTTTTCCATGTTGTACATTTATTCATTACGTTCTCAAGAAATCAGAGGATCGGCAAACGGCATGAATTCAAAAATTGATTTTTATATTTAAATGATTCTGGATATCCTATGATATTTAACCATCAGTTTCACGTGATTGCACCTACATTTCTACGTCTCCAAGAGGTGCCGATATATGACTGATGAAAATTAATAAATTAAGATCTACTTGCCTTACTTCACTCAGTGTATACATATTTTGAAATTTGAAAATCACATTTGAAATAATTCTTTTGAACATCATTATGAAAATTCGAGTAAAATAACAAGTGTTTCAACAGTTCCAAAACAGATCAGCCCATTATTTTGAAGTAGTTTCAATTCCCGAGATTAATACAAATATCATGGTAACCTAATAGGAATTGAACATTTAAAGAGCAGATACCTATTTAAAATTACGGTTTTTAAAATCTCGAATTACCTGTAATATAACATTTTATGAATGCAAGTAAGTGATGATTTTAAAATGAAAATATGAGCATATTTGCAGTATTCCAAATTTTATGAGAGGATATTTTAGAGGAGATAGCTAAATTGAAAAAAAAATTATAGTATTCATTCAAATGAAATCAGGATTGATTGTATTGATTTTCTCAGAAGAAGTTGGATGCCGAAAAAACATTTAGGTAATTTATTATTCATTTTTCAAATATTCGAGATTTTGAACAGTTTGTCTAGAATATTTTTGTATTATATTTTAGTCAGCTTTTCGCATAAGGTCCCTTATTGCATTCCTTCAATATATTAAATATTTCTCTGATTATATGGCAAACTCCTCCATTCTGTCATATCTTGTATTCATAGCAAAGGACCCCGCACATTTTGTATGAGAATTGGCTCTCGGTGGATTTGGCTGAAAATTTGATATGATGTTCTACTGATCCTTCTGATCAAATGTCTCTACAGTCACGAAGCTGAAAAATGCATACTTCTAGGAGTTTTTAAGCGATTTTTTGTATCCATTATGGCTTACGTATTATGGGAATTGGCTCCCTGTGGATTTGGCTGAAAATTTGATATGATGTTCTACTAATCCTTCTGATCAAATGTCTCTACAGTCACGAAGCTGAAAAATGCATACTTCTAGGAGTTTTTAGCGATTTTTTGTATCCACTATGGCTTACGTATTACCGTTCACACAGAAATGTTTGAGAATACTTCGTAATTATTGAAAGCAGATTCTGTCAATTCGAAATATTTTCAAACATTTCTGTGTGAACGGTAATACGTAAGCCATAATGGATACAAAAAATCGCTAAAAACTCCTAGAAGTATGCATTTTTCAGCTTCGTGACTGTGGAGACATTTGATCAGAAGGATTAGTAGAACATCATATAAAATTTTCAGCCAAATCCACCGGGAGCCAATTCCCATATCTAATACGTAAGCCATAATGGATACAAAAAATCGCACTGAAAAAAATGAGTTTATATGACCGTCCTTCTGCTCTTTTTCATATACGCAGTATCTGAAAATCCGATCAAGTGTAGATGAAAGCATGCTGACTCTGAACACCCATACGATACTGATTAAAAACCAAATCTTTCTAAAAATGATCATTTAGCTTCAGTAACCTGTATTATAATTTCATACAAACGCCTTATAACCGCAATAGTACGGGTTTTTAAAGTTATACGCCGGAGCCTACTGAAAATTGCAGATTCCCCTTATACACCTAGCCTATAAACTAGAACAATTTGGGTGTTAGTTGGAAACAGCCGCATATTTAACTTAGAAGACCTTTTCTCTGCTTTTCCATCGGAGATTCACGAAGAAAGTGCGAATGATCCCGATTCATTCGGGGTGCGACTTCGATCGCCCTTAACCCCATAATTGATCGTAAAGCTGGGTTTAGACGAAGCGCACCTACTCGCGCACCAGCCTCGCTTCCGCTCCCTCGCATCGTGTAAACATGCTCCTCGCCGTGAGGCCCCTCGCCCTCGGCGAGCCGTCGCCGGTCGGTTTTCAGTCGCGCATCAAAGAAACCTCACTCTGCCGTTTGAACAAGAATTTGGAGCTAGTCGAGACTAGCGAGTGCGCCGGCTTTAGTATTCTATTTACGCAGGGAAAATGGACCAAGCGAAGTGCCTGGAACTTATCGAACTCTACAGGGTGTTCCTAAATTGAACGTACAAACGAAAAGGGAAGATTCCTTAAGTGAGTTTAAGAAAAAAAGTCCCATAAAATGGGGTCGCAAACGTTTCGTTTTCGAGATACAGCAAACGTTTCGTTTTTACAGAAGTTTGAATTTTTTTCATGTTTTTTTCTCATAGTATCTACACTTCACAAGATATTAAACTGAAATTTGGCATAGATATTACATTCGAGAGTTCTCACCACGTGACATGGCAATTTCGATAAAAGATCTACAGGGTGATATTTTTTCTGGAACACTGCCACCAGTGCCACCTGTTCTTCTGCAGAACTTTTTTTTGGTGAGCAACTGTTAATTTGAAAAAAAGTAAAAAGAAGCTTTGTTCTTATACTAAACTTTTCGGTCGTTTTGTCGTATCTACCAACGATTTCGAGAAAAAAAAATTGAACGATTCTCTCGAAATCCTCGTGAAAATCCAAATTATGTTGGGAAGGCCACTTTGTAAGCTGCGGTGAATGAATTCAGTATCAGTTTTTATGGAAATTTTCCTGATCTGTAGCGATGATTCCTAAAGATTCGATAAACTCGTATAATCAACACATGTTTTTGATTAAAATTTTAACACCCTGTATCTCGAAAACGAAACGTTTGCGACCCCATGTTTATGGGACTTTTTTTTCTTAAACTCACTTAACGAATCTCCCCTTTTCGTTTGTACGTTCAATTTAGGAACACCCTGTATAAACAGCGGGTGGTATTGTGGAATCCCAAAGAAAAAATGTACCACAACAAAAAATAAAAGACAGGATGCATGAAATGAGATAAGTTCTGTTCTGTCAATTCCGATTCCTGCATTAAAGGCAAAGATGAAAGGGTTGGTGATTTGTGTCCATTTTTGCAATTTTCGGCGAAATAACAGCTAGCAGGTGTTCAAAATTTTCAAACGTCATGCGCAGGAAATTTTTTATGGTATCTTCAGCAGGATCTACCACCATATCGGCCATCAATCTGCAACCATACTGCAATCGCCGGCGAAATAATTCCTTTTTTTTTTTCGATCTCATTTTTTTTAAGTGAACCATTGCTAGGAAAGCAAACGACGCGGTAATTGAAGGTGTAGCCATGCTGAACTGTACGACTCTATACGAGGCTGATTACTACCTCGCCTTCTCATCCTGGCTCGCCCTTTCAGGCGAATTCAGCGCGTCGTGTAAACACTGGCGCGAGGATGAGTTTTGGTGCGCGAGTAGGTGGCGAGGTTTGACTCGCGAGTGGGTGCGCTTCGTCTAAACCCAGCTTAAGACTTGGATCGCTGTGGTGTATTGTGGATTCTCGCGTATGTCGATTTTCCTCCTTTTTAGTCTAATAAAATCAGTGTGATTGTGTGTGATCATAAAGTGATAATATGGATTTCGATACACTCCTTATTAGTTTTGGGCTCACTGATGATATAATTCAACGTTTTAAAGGTTAGTATGAAATTTTTATTCAATTTTGGATAACATCTAGGTATAGGTATTGCATAAAAAAAGGTTTTCTCTGAGATTTGATTCCCAGATAGTATGGAACATTCAAAATCATGCGGCATGCCGACAATAGGTATAGTTACACGAGGTTGATTTTGCATACTGCAGTTCTAGATATCTGGTACATCGGAGAAAACAATAATTTCTCTTATATAGTTCCTGCAGAAATTGAAATTCTTTCAGATAATATGTTCAAACTATTAGCTTATTTCAGAGCTGGTAATAATTTTTTTATTATGAAATATATTTCTAAAATTTGATATACCTACCTATTTTTGATATTTCAAAAATTATCTAATATGTATAAAGTTTAGTACTTCACATAAAAACTTATAGTGTCTACAGCTTTTTATTAATTTTATTTTCAGATAAATTCCGATTTCAACGAAAAATTCCCTGACAAAATAGACAGCATTTATTTAAAATAGCCACAATTATCAGATGCCATTATAAAGGAAAGTGAACAACGAAAAGTAGTTGCCTTACAAGACACTGTTGGAGTTGGTGAGTTATATTTTCCTACTGAGCATTTGATTCTTTTTTAGGAGTGAATATGTTTTATTCGAAAATAATAATTCCCTAGAAATACCAGAGAATACTTGATCTATTAACTTATTATTGAATATTTTCCACCAGAACCATCTATCATAGCTTTATTAACCCTACCATACTTGGTGCCACCAGTTACCTTGAGAAGGAGCAAAGATTTCAACTGGAGGCCAAGCAGGAGCGAAATTCAGAAAAGCTTCTTCTTTCATGCTGAGGTATGTAGTTCATGCATATTTATTTATAATACAAGTCATATTAATTATGCAGTTCTAAAAGAACTCTGCCAGCGATGTGAAAAAAATTGTATTTTCTATGTTTGGGTCTCAGAATGTAACAATGAAGAAAAAAAGTCTGCAATCATTAGAGTTTTTCCAAAAAAATAAATTGTAAAGTTTGGTATTTCGGAGTGAGGTTATTTCGTGTTTTAGCCAGTGTACTAACCTCACTACAAATTTTATTTGGAACATCTATAAGGATTGTGACTTCTTGTTTTCATTTTCGTAATCTGGGACCCAAGCCCTGTAAATCCAACTTTTTTCACATCGCTGGCACTGTTCTTTTAAAATGACGAATCCTCCCAGAATAAGTTTCAGTTCTTTTAGAACTGCATAATTACCGAACGTTTTTACAATTTTCATTTTTATTTATTTTATGATGAATTTAATGCAAAGTATGTGTCTCTGAAAAAGCATTCTGATTTGTTCATACAAGTTTTGAAGATGAACCTCAATAATCTTTTTTCTCTAATTGTGAGGTGCGTGCCATCTGAGTTATAATGAACATGGTTGAATGGTTTTTTTAAAGTGCGTGAATTTTCAGAAGTTCAGATTTCTAAAGTATTTTTATTTGGGCTTTTCAGAGTCAGGAAGATGTAGAAAAAGTACTGACAAGAAGGAAACAAAAGTTGGCATGGGCCAATTCAACCCTCCAACCGTTTAGTGTTATTATAGGACCAATAACTATGGTAACAGAACTACTGGTCGCCTAATTGGATGGAGTCATGGGTTTTCATTGTCTTTTCTCTATGCAAAAACCAATTTACTTGTACGAAAAGGAATTTATATTTATTTGTTATACAGGGTGTCCCAAGTTCGAGTGCCTATTAGACGTTTCTGGAGAACTGGACATATTTGAACTCTCAAAATTTGGATTGTGATAATTTTCGGAATTCTCTACTGAGCTAAAATATTTTTAGAGCCTGATTACTTCCGGCTATACAGGGAGCGAAAATAAATTTGTCCAAAAAATTTTTTCTATTTTTCCTTCTCTGACATGCTTGAGTATTCCATTCTGAATACATTTCTGTTAAAATCATTGTACTTTTTCAATAGATCTTCAAAATATCGAGAAAAAACTGGAAAAAGGTCAAATATTTGTAGTCAGTATTAGGTCCATTTTTCTTATTCTCAACATCCTGAGCGTGAGCTGTTCTCATAACATAAAAGCAGAAGAATGTGGAAAGGTCATGCATCTTTCAAAATTCAGAAATATCCTCACAGGGTGTTTCAAATTTTGTGTCGAAAATTGGCCATAACTTCTGTTTTTCAAATTAGAACCCTATTTTTTTATGATTGCATTGGATTCTGGAGATAAAAATAATGATAATACTGTAATAAGAAAAATTTTAAAAAATGAAAAAAAGTCCTAGTACTGTCATCATTTTTCTAATTCTAATTTGAAAAATAGAAGTTATGGCCTATTTTCGACCACACTTTTCGACACCCTGTGATGATATTCATGTAATTTAAAAATTGCATAACCTTTCCACATTCTTCTACTTTGATGTTATGAGAACGGTTCACGCTCAGGATGTTGGGAATAAGAAAATAGAAGCTAATACTAACTAAGAATATTTGACTTTTTTTCCAGTATTCTGTCAATATTTTGAAAAGTTATTAAAAAAATACAATGGTTTTAATAGAAGTGTATTCAGAATTGAATACTCAATTATATCAGAGAAGAAAAATTTGAATAACATTGTTTTGAACAAATTTATTCTCGCTCCCTGTATAATCGGAAGTGCTCAGGCTTTAAAAATAGGTATTTGAGCTTAGTAGAGAATTTCGTACAATATTAAAATTTCAAATTTTCAGATTTCAAATATGTCCAGTTCTCCAGAAACGTCTAATAGGCACTCGAACTTGGGACACCCTGAATTTTCAGAAATGAATTTATAATTATCTTGTTGTGTTTTATATTTTATTATCAGTCTGTTATTTGTAATATACATAGATGACATAATATAGAAATATTACAGTAGGTACATGTTTTTTTTTTTACCAAATTCTGATAGAACTCAATTTTCACCATGGTCATTTTAGGCGGGGCGGGCCCCCCTGGCCCCTCCCTAGCGTCGCCACTGGGTATACCTATATTTAATCTCATCTGAGCCAATTTTACGGATTACCTGGGTTAATTAGCCTGGTTCAGGTGAACTGAACAAATCAGCTGTTTGAGGTTATACCACTGGCGTCTGGTACCAAACTGGATGGTTACTCAAATTTATTGAACAAATTTGGAAGGCTATAAAACCAGTCATTTAATTTTAAATGGTATGCCTATAGAAACAATCTGCTGGATAATCTGAGAGTGAATAGAAACATTCACCCGACTTTATATGACCGTCAACTTAAAACAATAATCCTAAATGGTTTAGGATAGTGAGCCAGGATTGAATACAATCCAATTGTTCACTACCATTCAGTAGCTTCTGTATATTCGAATCAAGTATCCTGCTTCAGATATTGTTAAGAAAGCGTTTATTTGTCCCACCGAGTATCAGAAATTCATATACGGGATATATGAATTTCTGATATCCAGTATAGGATTTTTTTTTCGGTGCGCTAAAAACTCCTAGAAGTATGCATTTTTTCAGCTTCGTGACTGTAGAGACATTTGATCAGAAGGATTAGTAGAACATCATATCAAATTTTCAGCCAAATCCACCGGGAGCCAATTCCCATACAAAATGTGCGGGGTCCTTTGCTTATATTTTGTTATCATAAATTGATACTGGGGACTGTACATTATTTGTCAAATCAGTGATACAGAAAACATTTCAGTCAACATACCTACATTTTTCAATGCAAAAATCACTGAATATATTTATGAATATCTTCATTTCAGTATAGAAGGTAGAATTTGTTGAATATCAATGCTTTCTGTACTTGTATTATGAATAACTATTCTCTAATTCCGTTCATTGTTCCATATCTTGTAATGCTTAAAAATGCTATAATATATCAGATTCACATAGTTTTCATGGTTATACAAGGAAGAATACAGGTGTTTTCGAAGTTAATCAGTTTTCAGCTAATAACGAGAGTTTATGACCGAGCAAGGATAGTAGCCCTGCATCAAAAAGCTTAGTCGAACTTCTAGATCGCGCAACATCTCAATATTCCACGGACTTCAGTAAGGCCTTTTCTTGAGAACCGGCAGCGTTGCCCTGAAATCGGTACCCAGAGTAAAATCTGTAAGAAAAGACCCTTCTACAGCAAATTTTACAGACCATTGAAGTCTTTTTTGAAGTACTAAAGACGGGTAGTCTCAACCAGTACCAACAGGAGAGGATTGCAGTCCTCAAATTTGAGGGCAAGAAGTCCTAAGACTAGCTCGGCTATCACATGGACATAGCTTACTCGTCGGAAATAGGCAAAACTCCACCAAGACTGGCTTTAACCATAATGGCGCAACGTACTCTTCTTGAGACAAGTCACTATTCGATTAACAGTGATAGTCCACGTGAAAGAATTTGGAGAGGTCCAGCTTTTTTCTGTTATAAATCTATTATGCTATTGTATTAGTGAATTTATATTTCTTTATTCAATATTCGATGTGATCCCTAGAAAAATTTTCTTTTCAACTAAACTACTAGGTAACTGAATGTACAGTAAGATTCATATTTAATAATAACAATTGGCCCAGAAGAGAATATATTACGATCAATAATTTCACAACGGGTATTATATATCTTTATGATGAGTGCAAATGGATTCGTACAAAGAGCAATTCTAAAAATAAAAATGTCGCCAAAGAATTACATTATCTCTAACGAGCAAGCCTGATTGATAAAAATCCCTAGATTGTACGTACAAAAATATATCGTAACGAGTAATTATGACTTAATTATAAATATGTGTTCTATTGAAAACTGGAGCAAGGTCGTGGTTTAATAATAGATATCGAGTGTTATTTTTTCATTGATATGAATTCATGAATGATTTGATCAATCTGTTATACGGTACTGTGAAAAATTCAATCAACCCATTCTGCTTTGTTTTTTGTTTGATGGATTTAATTCTCAATTCATAATTGAATATTTTCTAGTTCTATGCATTCGATTCCTGAAATAATAGTTTACAGGTGTGTGAATTTGTTTGAATGCTTAATCATTGGAACAGTGGAACAAATTGTTTCTTCTTTCTATACAGGAAATGTTTCATTGTTATATGTACAACTATTAGCTGCTCAAAAGACATCTGCTATCATTAATAGTATAGAAGGTGTTTCACAAACTTCTTCAGGTGGATCAAATAGACAGGAAAATAATCATTCGATCCAGACAATGCGATAATGATATGAACTAATATAATAATCTTCAATCAAGATTAATAACCCTTGCATTAACTCAACTGACTCTTCTGCTATGCACCCCTCTATGGTGCAATTTATATACTTTCGTAAAAGGTTTCATCAAGGATATCTTACTGCCGGTTTCTTTGAATTGGCGACAATAAAAAATAGCAGATTTCATGAATACCTCATATGATTTTAGTTCAAGTCAAATGATTTGAGGTTATCGATTTTGATTTCATTCATCACTTCTATTATTCTATGCAAAAAACTTATCAATTCAGAAGATGAAATAGCATTACTGAAAAGAACGTAGCAGTAATATTTATTTATTTTATTTATTTATATTCAAGAATCACAAACGGGTTGAATACCCAGCAAAGGATTCACAAATAAACAATATACAATTTCTCAATCCTAAAACTACATACAAGTGAAAAAGGTGAATTCTACATTTTAAACCTTTATATGATAATAAAAAATTTCATTGGTCGCAGTGTAGAATGATCACTTTGCCGAACTACCACAACCTGATCTAACTTGATTTATTTTCTAGAGACAAATTTCAAAAACTGGAAAAAATCAAATTTTTAATGAAAAATTCTGATATTAAGTGTTTTATACCTTAATGTTTTGAATTGGTTTTATCGACCAAAAAGAATAATTGAAATGAGAACGATCTTTAGTTTTAATGATGAAACTGAATGCTGTTATTTTCGTCTTAAGAGTTTTTTACTCGCACATTGTTGTAATTACTGAAAATATTCTGTGAATTATTTTTATTTATACATTTCCCTTATTTCCCTTTTTCCTAAAAGATTTTTTCATTGAATGATGCACGATCTTATTAAAGAAATATAGGTAAGTATAGTAAGAAGTGAATTTTTCACTTCAATTTATATCATAATCATTTTTGGTATGTTCGTGTTCACCAGGTTCTTGCCTGGCAACCTTTTCATCTTACATGTGCCGCCACTGGTCTCTGATGCTCAACAAGAAACTGTTTCAAGGAAATAAATGAAGCGTGAGATTATTTTTTTGCAAAAGTAGATGAGCTTAAAATATTCTAGGTCATTTGTATAGCTGCTGAATCGGAAGTAAACCATGATTGTATTTCTTTAAGTTTGTTTCGATATATGATTATTTTCGTTACTTACTGACAACTTCTAATCCACTATGGAACTTTAAGGCAAATTCTCGGGTGAATTGCATTACATGGGTTGATGGACATTGAAATTACGCACGAGAATTTCGTAGGGGGCACTTGCATTACTTGAACCCTTGAAAATTACCCCAAAGGAGGGGGGATAAAACACCAATCTTATAAACATTGGTCGAACGATACCTACCTCAGGGTTTTATAATTTCCTTTCAATTAAGCCAAAAAAATCAAGAAAAGGCCTGAGTAGGAGCGGTTGAGCGCTCGTTGTTTCGTGGAGCAAAATGACTATTACCTCAAAATTTTATATGGGTCTTGAGATTGATACCAAATATATAAATGCAGAATCTCAGCGCAATCTGAATAATATTCTGGAAATTATACAAAATATGAAATATGTAAGAAAAAAATCATTACAAAAATTAAATTGTATGGTCTTGATGATGCGATCTTCTTGAAATTTTGCATGAACATTTAGTATAACAGTCTTGATTCACAAAATAAATTTCACTTGAACCGGTTATCCTGCTGTAGAAATATAGAGATTCTTCTTTTCATTTTTTCAATGAATTTTCTATGGTTCTGTCTACACTATGGCCACAAAATTCTGTATGAACATTCAGTGTATCAATCTTCATTTATGAAATAAACTTCTTCCTTTGGTACTAACTGATGATCAACTAATTAAATATTATTTTTTCATAACCAACATCCTATGAAATGGTGACCTGTGAATGATTTTGAAAGTTTACTCCACCTGCATAAAAATATCTGCAACATACTTTACCATACCTCTGTTAATCCTTCTTTCCAACCTTTTCGTCTAATGATAATTTTCGTTTCTATTTATTGAAGGATAAATATTATAAATATAATTCATTCATTATACCAGCACTCTTGTTTTCTACTGAATAATGGATAATAATATCAGGATACATTTCATCTTCTGCAGTTGATAAGGGGGAATGCCCAAAACTCATATTTTACTACATATCGTCCTCGATGAATATAATCTGAACTTAATAAATAATTTGATAGATCCATTTTCACGATTTTTCAGTCCAAACAAGAAATAAATCAACTGAAGCGTTTGAGTAACACCAAAATTTTTCGTGGTTTTGCTAAATTCACATGGGAAAAGTGCGATAATTGTACCTCCGGTCTACGTCGGCTGAAAAACGTGCACTAAACTAATGATGGTTTTCAAGTGAAACCCTAGTTTCGTTGAACCAGTGCATATAGTCCGTTCACGAAAGTTTCAGCGCATAATAGGCGTTTGTTTATTTATCAAAAGTTGGCAGTATTTGCTGTCAGAATGTAAAATAAAGTCAACGTTGCCAAATGTACCCGCCCTCATCCGACGAGCTTCCGAGTTATCAGAGATTTCTATGCAATATTGACAACCTTGCGTATCAATCTGACAAGGAAAAAAACAACCTAAAATTTTAATATACACAGTGGAATAGGCTACGAGCAGTTCTGACAGTTGTCTATGGTTGAGGCGAGACTGGAGCGATTTATTGACAAATTTTGTGGGTTTTCGCTACTTTGATCTTATTATTCATTAAATTATACTAATAAATATAATTTCACCTTAATTCTCTTCAAAAGCAGATCAAGATATCAGTTA
This sequence comes from Propylea japonica, assembly GCA_013421045.1. NCBI lineage: Eukaryota > Metazoa > Arthropoda > Insecta > Coleoptera > Coccinellidae > Propylea > Propylea japonica. Next base: position 12,272,617 of record CM024243.1, on the reverse strand, counting down.
AAAATGCAATCTTTCTGTGCTATAGTGGGCTGTGAAAACAAAGAAGGAACTAAAAACTTACAAATTGAGTTTCCCTGGTACGAACTTATGCAGTAGTTTTATTATTTTCATTTCAATACTGTATAATTGTTTAGATGAACTTGACTCATTCATGTTGAAAGTGAGTAAATGTTATACTGTTATTGGATAAGAAAGAAAATCATCCTTTTTGAGCCTCGTATTATATTCCTAAAATATAAAACATGAAAAATGTAATGAGGAGAAATCATCAATGATCACATCGGATAAAGCAAGGGTATACTAAAGTAAGTACTTGCAAGTAGGTACCTCAACATGGTATTCTATGAAATTAGGTAGGCATCTACTGTAATGTTTTGAATTTGAGGACCCAAAGTCTTCTTAACGAGACTTGACTTAAAAAGGAATACTTTACATACATTAAATATTCAACGTTCCAAACCAATAACAATAGTTCAATATGAATAAGTCAAGTTCAACTTCACAATTATAAGGTATTGAAATGAAAATATCAAAACTACAGCATAAATTCGTGTCAGTTAGATTCTTCATTGATGTAATCCAATTTATTCAATATAAAATTTGAACGTAGGTACCTACTTGCAAGTACTTGCTTCATCCGATGTCTCATTCCCTATTTCTTCTCATTAAAATTTCTTTATATTTTTCATAGCTCAAAGTCTTCATTAAAAGCCTTAAAGACATGTTTTTCTTTTCAAATCCAATAACAGTCTAATATTTTCTCAATTCCAACATGAAAAGTCGAGTTCATCTAAACAATTTTACAGTGTTGAAATGAAAACACCAAAACTACAGCATAAAATCGTATCAGTGATATTATTCATTATTGTAATTTGAATTCCATATTTGAATTCACCTGAAGGAAATGAAATTCGTAGAATATTTAGATCCTTCCTTGCTGTAACAACCCAGTAGAATACAAATGATGGCATATTTAACTGATTTTTTGAATATTTGATTTGCATTTGAAGATAATTTATATTTATTAGTCTAATTTAATATAAATAAATGTTCAAAGTGCCGAAAAACCACAAAGTTTCTCAATAAATCGCACTCAGATTACAATTGGTTTCGTGCACGTTTGACAAGTGACAGCACATCGGAGGTATAACAACCCCACTTTTCCTATGTAAATCATAGCAAAACAACGAGAGATTTTGGTTTTCTCAAGTGTTTCAGTTGATTTATTGCTTCTTTGGACTGAAAAATCGTGAAAATGTACCTATAAAATTGTTTAATAAGTTCAGATCATATTCATCGAGGACGATATGTAGAAAAATATCAGTTTTGGGCATTCACCTTTATCTACTGCAGAAGATTTATCTATCTAATGTGTCTTATTCCGATAATAAAATGTATCCTGATATTATTATAAATTAAATCAAGAAGACAAAGAGATTAGCCAGTTCCAAGATTCATATTTGGTCAAGGAGGAAATATAGAACACTATAGGATGTATTTCCTATTCACCCGTTAGAGAAAGGAGATGAAGAGTACTTGTTAATGGACAAAATTGTTGTGATAACTTGAGTTTTTATAAATATATGTCCTGAAATAATATCATTGGATTAAAACTCCTCTGGATGTTCTTTAATTTGCAGTATATCTTTTGTTTTTTATATGAGACAAGTAAAAAGTAACTGCTATCTCCGCTTTTCACTATTTTATAGATTTTAGCATAAGCATACTTACTTCTAACTCTGTATTTAAAAATTTTATAATTACTTATTAGATAATTGAGTTTTTTTCATACAAGAGACTATAATTTGTTGGTTTGTATTGAATGATGAATGCTTCACTTTCGACAAAATATTTATTTATTTTTTTAATTTGTATTTAATAGAAATCGTTTTCTACGTTGTGAATAATTGAAATTTAGTTGTTAATAATGATTTTTTCAATAAAATCATCATGGATTTCATTTCAATAAACAAATATGGTAATTTTTCTTCTCTCCATTTATTGAAGAATAAATATTATAAATAATATATCATATTATCATATGATTCACTGCAGCAGCATTCTATGTTTCACTGAATAACTGATAATATCAGGATACATTTTATTTCTGAAAAGAGCCAAGTTAGATGGATAAATATCTTCCTTCTACAGGTGACAAGGCTGAATACACAAAACTGATATTTTTCTACATATCCTCCTCGATGAATATGATCTGAACTCATTTAACAATTTTATAGGTCCATTTTCACAATTTTTCAGTCCAAAGAAGCAATAAATCAACTGAAACACTTGAGAAAAACCAAATCTCTCGTTGTTTTGCTATGATTTACATAGGAAAAGTGGGGTTGTTATACATACCTCCGATGTGCTGTCAGTTGTCAAACGTGCACGAAACCAATTATTTATAGGTTAATGTTGGTCCTCCAGTCACGTCCAGCTGTCAGAACTGCTCGTAACCTATATGCCAAATTTCCATGGCCAACTGACGGCTCAACCTTTCGTGAACGGACTAAACGTAGGTAGATTTTTTTTCGAAGCAGGAAAAATGACAACGAGCTTCTAGAATCTTCTTGTGCATCGAAAATTCCCTCTGGCCATCCTCTTGCAGCGGCAGATCGGCAGTTTCTTCTCGATTTTATCACCGTTTAAGGGTCAGTTACCGGCGGGGCAACGTAACCTTTTTTATGAAAATCTAAGGACGACCGCTTCTCGAAGCGAGGTTCATTGAATTCCTCGGCCAGACGCGGGATCTCGGCGCATCGCATCGCGAAAAAAATACGCGAATGCTTTTATTTCTTCTCGCTTTTATTTCCAGTGCCGCTTAATGGAAATCGTACCAGATGATTCCCGGTTGAACGTGCCCATAATTGATCGCTCAAATGCCACTTGATCTTGCTCTGTGCCGACGACCTCGTGTAGTGGGTTTGACTCTAGAGTCGATTATGGAATAGGGGAGCAAATATCATAGTTTTTGTTGAACAGAAATCGGCTTTTGTATTCTAAAAACGTTAAACTCAATATAAACTGCGAGACCTTTCTTCTAAGCTAACCTAACATAACCTAAACTAACCTCAAAAATAAACGTGTGTTTATGCTGGTGCAACTTTTCTGAGGTGAGATCTTTGGAATACTTATCCTTTTCTGTGCATTTTGAATTAATGATGTACAACAATGGGCATTTCCATTATGTTAAAATGTAGGGGTTTTTTTCATGTGATAGCATTCAGGGCAATGTTTAATATATACCTATCCAAATACTCACTTAAAATCTAAAGTAACTATTTTTATGAAATATTGAAAATGCGATTTCCATACTCATACGTTTAAACGTCGAGCCATGATGACGTACGAGCAAGCATAATTTGTGGAGATGGAGATTCACAGTAGAGTTGCCAGTAAGCATCGTTGAAAACTATGAACCAAGATCTAACCAATGAAATTTATGCATACGCTACACTCAGGCATCAATTCTGATCGTTTGACTTCGATATCTCATTTCGATTATTTGAATAATTTTCTTCTCTTAAACCTAACAACGATACAGAAAAACAGATAAAGTACAATGGTTTTCTGATACCGAACCTAAAATAACGACGAAACAAAAGAACAGATGAATACAATGATTTTCTGATGGTCTGTTTATTCTAAGATATTTTTTTCTGGAAATCGCATTGTATATAGGGTGGACCAGTTCGAGTTGCGAAAAATCCAGGCGATGATGGAAAAATGAAAAATATATATACAGGGTGTTTCATTGGGAAACGGAAATACTTCACAGGTGCATAGGTGGCACTAATGTGTTTCTGGAAATACCCCATTTATTGGGTCTCACTGTCTTCGTAGCCGAGATATAGGGTTTTATGAATTTTACCCGTTTCTTTCTTCTAAGGCCATATCTAACGAACCACCCGGTAATATTTTCTTCATTTTTGGCAAATATGTTCCTAATTGAGAGCCCAAACGTATTCTGAAAATCCTTAAAAATCCAGGTCTGGCTTAACGAATCTTAATGAATCGTTTGAATCCTCGAAGCAACACCCTGTACATCGGAATTCTGAAAATCTGTTGTAATATTCGAAAACTCCACTAAAAACTTAACTGAGACGTATACTTCACATTTTCGCGCAGAAAGTTTTACTGCAAAAATTTTCAACTTAAAAGTGAAGTTTCTTAGAACTTGGATACCCGAAAGTGGTTTGAAGTTACTTTCAATAATGAATTATTAACAATATTGAATCCATAATTATTGCAACATTACTTTGTAATAATTCATTTTCACATTGGTTTTCCTTTTTATAGCTGTATACCATTTCAGTTTTTATTTTTGAGTTACTCTCTCGTCGTTTCCCATTATACTGTACAAATTTTCAACGTAAACTTGAAGATTTCAAGAATTTGGTTTGCTGGAAGTATTCAAAGTAACTTTTAGTAATGAATCTATGAGGTTGTTATTGAGAGCATAATCGTTTTTCGTGTGTAACTGTAAAGCCCAAACGTGTCATGCAATAACCACCTTGAAAATCCAGCGCAAGTTTGACAAAAAATTATGAATCGTTTGAATCAAAGTATGGTGCGGTGTTTATGATAATGAAATATCAGGCCCTCATAATTGGCCTGATCTCCTGATTTGAATCCCGTCGATTATTATGTCTAGGGTCACATGAAATCGTTAGTTATTCATCGAAAATCACTGCTCGGGATCAGCTCAATTGGAATATTGAAAGAAGAATCTTTATATTTCCATAACAGAATGTCCGATTCAGGCTAAACTTAATTTGTGAATGAAAACTGATATACTTAATGTTCATGCAGAATATCAAGAGGATAGCATCAGCAGAACTATAGAATTTAATTTTTTTATTCATATTTATTACATATTTCATTTTTTGAATAATTTCGAGTCCAATATTAAATTTTGAGATAATAGTCTTATTTCCCCACCAATGAACGAGCGCTCAGAAGCTCCTGCTAAGGGCTTTTCTTAATTTTTTTAATCTCTCAACGATTCAATTTAAAACAGGCGAGATCGACACCTATGGAATCATTCAAGGTCTCCATATTCCAGTGTCATCGTTCACTCCAAGTTCGAGATTTATGTTGATTATTGTAATACTAAGCCCGCATTTTTATGGGTCGTACAAATCTCAAATTCATGAGGAAGGTATTGATACCTACCTACCCGCATAAAAACGTGCCATTGATCGTGGACCTTTTCTGAATCCGCAGTTGAAGGGAACGGATATGTGTGGAATGTGTCTTGTTTTGTTGAAAGTGACGTGATACTCTGAGTATTCTCTAGGAAGTTCGAATTATATTAGAAACAACCAAAATCAACAATCGAATTATTATTTTATCGAAACGTGAGTACAGAATAATGATATAGAATTAAACTTATACTTAATCCTTCCATCTATATATGATATACATATATTGAAATTCATCTCAATATAAACTGTATTCCTTGTCTCGAAAATTACTCGAAATACTTCATCTTCCAACTCTTAATTGAAATATCATTTGGGGTTTTTTCATCACTCTAAAGGGTGGCGAAAGTTGCTTTTCTGAATTAAATTTTTGCCTGTCTACTTCTGACATTCTGGCGCATGCCGGTCGAAACTTTGAACAGAAAACCTAGAGTGATGAAATAGCACAAATAATATTTTAATAAATGGCATAAAGATCGCTTTTTTTCCGGTCGGTCATAAACACGATAACTTTCCGAAGGATCGACTTCCAAACTTGAAATTTAACATGAAAGTGGAATTCATTGTAATTGAATATGATGAAACTAATACGTAGTTCTTCAGAAAATTCGAATTTAATTAATCGTTTTCAGGAAGTCGAAGATTTCTCACACTTATGAATTCTTCAGATAATCAAATAAATTCAGTTAATGAGAAAAATCAATATAATTTCAAATTGTCAAAAAATTTGAGGATTAATTTTCACTTCGAACATTCGTTGAACTTTTTCTTATTATTACAACCATTTTAAATCGATATTATGCTAATTATGAAGGGGTTTCCAATAAGAGGTGTTATTTTTGACATTTTACAAGTAGAAACTATACCATTAATAAAAATGGAACAATACACGTTTCAAGAACGCATTGAAATTATTGAAATTCACTATAAAAAAGGTGAAAATTTGGCAGAGACGGTTCCTAAAACTCGAACATTTTTCGGCGGTTGTGAGGCACCTTGTCGGACCGCAATAAAGAAATTGGTGGAAAAAATCGAGCTGCTGAGACAAGTAAGTGATGTGAAGAATAAAATCCGTGAACGTCGCTCAAGAACAGCAGAGAATATTGTTGCTGTAACCGAAAATGTTGAAGAAAACTCAGGTTTGTCCATTCCTCGTCATTATTTGGAACTAGGCATTCCACAAACGTATTTACACCTAATTTTGCATAAGATTTGGGTACGTTATAAAGTTCAGTTCACACAAGAACTCAAGCCGGCCGATCATCAACAATGTCGTGTTCTTGCGTATTAGGTCATTGATATGCATGAAAATGATCAGGAATTACATCGAAAAATCATCTTGAGTGATGAGTCCCATAATTTTCACCTCGGTTTCCGGACCGTGTTATCTCTCGAAGAGGTGATCTCAATTGGCCACCGAGATCTTGTGATTTAACCTTGCGACTTCTTCCTTTGGGGCCACGTGAAAGCGGAGGTCTATGCCAATAGCCCAGCGTCGATTCAAAACCTCAAGGATGGAATTTGTGAGGGTGTCGAGGACATAGCGCAGCTACTTTGCGATTTCGTCATGAAAAATTTCATTGAAAGGATATGGTCCTGCAAGCGTAATCGTGGTGGTCATTTGCCTGATGTGATTTTTCACTATTAACTGCATAGCTTCTTCTTTATAATGAAATAAACATCCGATCATTCATATTGAAAAATGGCTTTTTTCTTTGAATATCAAATAACACTTCTTATTGGAAAACATTTTATTAACCGTAAAATGAACAAAGTGCTCTGAAATTCGCCACTATGCAGTTAAAGAAACACCCGTTATATGAAAATGATAGGAGATTGTGGCGAATTATGACTTGTACTTATCACAAAACTAATTTCTAATATCAACATGTTCTACCTATTAGTTTTTCCTTACTCGGAATATTTTTCCAGATGAATTTATTCTTTATTGGAGTAATCCTCGTATTTCTCTCTGCTCTGTGGTGGAAAAAACGGAACCACCTCCTGCCACCAGGACCATGGAATCTTCCGATAATAGGCTCTTTACTCTGGATAAATGCTGGAAAGCCATATGAAACTCTTCATGAGTTCGCTAGAAAATATGGATCAATTTACGGCCTATATATGGGGAACATTTACACCGTTGTTCTCTCGGATGCAAAAATAATCAAGAAAGTTTTGTCAAAGGATGTAACTACAGGAAGAGCACCTCTTTATATCACTCATGGACTGATGAATGGATGCGGTGAGTAATTTTTTTCATGTAGGTGAAGTTAAGTTTATCATTCGAAATGGTCATCATCTATCAGATTAGATTGAACTGTATTTTAGATAAAGAAAAAATGACAAACAAAAAAATTCTTTGCCTTTAAGGAGGCTAACCTAACAAATTTTTGAAACATAGATAAATTGAAAATAGTAATCATCGAAATGAATACAATCTTCAATTTATAGGCTCACAGAACCTTCTTCATGCGGACTGGGATGATTTATTCAAGATGTTGTCAATGAGGGAAGAGACAGACCGGTTTCGGCCTTATTAGGCCTCGTCAGTGTCCCATATCCCTCAGAGACAACATCCTATTGAAAAACTTCTACATTTAAGACCACTTGTAAGACTCTATCGAGTATTATCCTACAGATGGTGACATTAGTAGTGAGAAGTGTCAAAATGAGAAGTTCAATCATCACAGATCGCATGCTGAAAGCACTGATTACTTCCTCTTCACTCTTTGAGATGTTAGCAGTGGTCCTACATCAGGCCCTTCATGCAAGTTTCTCCGAGTGATGGAAACACCCAATTTGTGGCGGCTGTGAAGCCAAGTGATTTTAAGATAAAGAAAAAATGACAAACAAAAAATTCTTTGCCTTTAAGGAGGCTTACCCATAGAGATCTATGGGCTTACCTAACAAATTTTTGAAACATAGATGAATTGAAAACAGTAATCATCGAAATGAATACAATCTTCAATTTATAGGCTCACAGAACCTTCTTCATGCGGACTGGGATGATTTATTCAAGATGTTGTCAATGAGGAAGAGACAGGCCGGTTTCGGCCTAAACCGGCCTTATTAGGCCTCGTCAGTGTCCCATATCCCTCAGAGACAACATCCTATTGAAAAACGTTCTGTCAACTGTGACCAATGGGGCCTTTTGTGCGTCAGATTAGATTAGAGTAGATTGAGGTTGATTGCCACCCTAGGAAACTTCGCTGTTTTGTTAGCTGGCATCACCCAGTAGAGTTTGCTTCAATACATTGCATTGGCCTCACGATGGTTTCTGTGGCTGATCCACAACCCATAGATTGTGGGGGTGATATCCCAGAAAACAGTGACCTGTGAGCAGGGCCGGATTAAACTCTTTTCATCCCTAGGCCAAAAACAATTTGCCGCCCCTCTGAGAGAAGATAATTTAAAATATTCAAATTTTTTAAATACTTACGCAATTTTCGCTGAAGTTGATAAAGACAATTTTCTATCTGGAAATAAAACAGTCTAATGTTTCAGAGTATATATTCCATAGTAAAACATTACAGTTTTCATTATCAAACTAATAATGGTTTTCTTCTTGCCTTCTTTTCCACAAATTGTTGCAACGCTACTTCGAAGTCTAATTCTTTTGACAACTCAGCTTCAATGCACAAAACGGCCAGAGAATTCAAACGCTCTTGAGACACGCTAGATCGCAAATACGATAGAATTCGCTTCAATGCTGAAAACGACCTCTCTGCTGAACAGTTCGTTGCAAAAGTGCATAAAAACATCCTAATTGGAATATCGATATAGGGAAACACACTAAGCTTTTATCATTTCTAACGAAGGTACTCATTTCGTGTAGAGTTTTTGGAGGTTGTTCTATCTGAGCTAAGTAGGATTTGAAGTGCAAACAGCATGTCCCAATCGGATGTCATCAGTAGGAGCAGTTTTTGTTATGGCTCTTCTTTTTTCACTTCGATATTTCTCAATATACCAATAAAGCAACCACAAATTACAAATTACAAGATAATTAAGTCGTAATTCAAACTACACATTAGATTAATGGTTCACTGTACAGTAGGAGGAGAGGAATAAGTTCTTGGTGAATATTTTAACTGTTCGACAATAGTCGGAAAAAATGTCCACACGTTGACTAAGGTTCAGGTAGTCAAAAACGGCCTGCAAACGTATCATAGGAGAGTGCTGTCCAGTATTCGTCCTACGATAAGGGTTGTAAAATAGGCTTTTATCTCTGATGTTTGCGAGCAGGCACTCTGAAATTGACTCTTGAGAGTAAGTAAGGGGAGTTGATAGTACAATTGATTATTTTTTGCAGAGTACAGAGATCCATTATGGTTCGGTCACCCTCAAGTTTCAATATTTTGTATTTACATCGTAAAGAGTTGTAGTATCTATCATCAAATTGACTATCTGTCTTGAAGGCCAAAAATTTCTAAAATTTATTCTGTACTCGCTGAATTCTTTTTATATGGATATCGTATTTTGGGGACCAGACTACAGATGCAAATGAGAGCCTGCTATGAATGAAGGAATAGTATTATATAAAGAAATAAGCGCTTTAGGATTATTAAAATCCTCACTGTTTCTGTTGATGAATCCAACCAACCTATTAGATGCATTAATGGTCTTGTCTATATGTGTTCTGAATGACCACTTCTCGTCAAGTGTAACCCCCAAGTCGACCACCTCACTCGAGTATTTTAATGCTTTATTGTCAATTTGGTAAGGGTATGTGACTTTATTGATTTTTTTCGTAAATGAGATGGAAGAACATTTCGAGGGATTCACTATTAAAAAGTTTCGCTGACAAAACTCAGACAGTCGTTGCAAATCTTCCTGCATTCTTTGACAGTCCTCTACGGTCTTAATATATCGATAAATTTTCAAATCGTCTGCGTAGAGAAGTATCAAGCAATGGTGAAAACAGGTTTTTATGGTATTAATATAAATAATGAAAAACAGGGGTCCCAGGTGACTTCCCTGGGGCACACCCGAAGTTATGCCAAAAAATTCGGATCTGTGGCCCGCAACGGAGACATATCCCACCCTATCGGAAAGATACGATTTACACCACCTTAAAAGTGTACCACTCACACCGACCTCAGCAAGTCTCTCCAAGAGTTTTTCGTGATTTATTTTGTCAAAGGCTTTGCTAAAGTCAGTATATACCGCATCCACCTGACCTCCGGCGTCAATATGTTCAACTATAATCAACCAATGACTCATAATACAAAACTAATTCATCTATACCAATGTCAACTTTTCGTATTGCTTCACACACTTTATCAAATCTTTCCAAAATTGGACTCCATACAGCGAATATTATTGCGGTTTTCAAGAGATGTTAGCTTGATTTTCAATTCTTTTGCTTCGCTCCCAGACTTAGACCTGTACCGTTCATCAATTTCACTCACAGCTGCGACAATTCCTTTCTCATTTTGGTTCATGCTGTTGCAAGCTTCATATCTCGTCGATCAGTGAGTTGTAGATAATCGTTTCACTAAAGGGACAGTCAGATGTTTCATGAGTATCTCCCTGCAAACAATCGAGATTGAGAAGAACGTAGATATCCTGAAGAGCGAGAAAAAATACCGAGAATTTTTTTTTTCACCGAAAATTTGCCGCCCCTAGGCCATACCCTATGTCCTATGTTGGCCTAGGCGGTAATAGGACACTGCCTGTGAAATGCCCAGAAAGTTGCCTTAACTCTTTTTTTGACAACGAGCTTGTTGAGCATTCTATTAGGAAGGTGTAATCAGTTTCTCTGCTTGCCTTTGATCTGTATGTGTAATTCCCAACATGTGCACGGGGTCCAAAGTCCAAAGTTGTCTATTTCTAGGAGACTCATATCGATTAACGTGAAAGTTATTTTATGATAGATAAGATGTGTTTGGTCAAAGACAGCCATACTACCAGCACTTCATTCTCTCTTTACCTGTGCTTTCCAATTGGTCGTGTGATGCTTAGGTATGCCATACTCTACCTTTGTCAAGGATTAATCTTATGGTGCGTTGTGATGCCTTGATGTAGCAGCAACTGTTCCAAATGTAGATATGGGTCTTACAGTCGTGCTGTCCATATATCGCAGCAATGCGAGCTTACAACCCCAGGATTTGCATGCCATATTCACTGCTTTATTTACTGTATTTCTCTTAAGTGGAGTTTGAAGTCCAGCCATATAACCAGATATTTCACTTCATGTTTAGCAGCTTGCCTGTTAGACCGGATAGGTGTCACATATGGAATCTTTTTTACGAGTTAATGGTACAAGTGTTTTTGATGGGCTCAGCCCCTCCGAATTGCACCATTCCTAGGTCACCAATATACACCGTAATAGTGCCATTACGACTTTACAAAGTTGTGTATTTTTAGGAGACTCATATCGATTGACGTGAAAGTTATTTAGTGAAGGTTTTGTAAAGCGCTTTCTTGACTAAATACAATAAGGTTTTTTTTGGTCTAGTAAATACAGTACTTCTCTCCTCCTTCCTAACAATTCTTTGTATATTTGATTGTTTTTGGTCTCTCCTCCTTTCCATCTATTGACAACACTGAGTGATACCCAACATGGGGTTGTTGGACTGTTTAAAGTAGTGTTTGCTTCTATTGAGCAAGTAGTTGATTGCTTTATAACTATATTACGAGGGATTTTAAGAGGTCCAGATATCCCTTCTCTTACACTTACTAGTCAACAATACCTTTGCTGCCATCTGACTCTCAGAGGTAATGGAAATTCTGTCTCCCCTATACTGTCTTACTTGTGGGTACATTTCTCTATAGACTTTTGGTTTGGAGTTTATACAGTCTTTACAAATTCATCACTTATAAAGTTCATCTCAAGGAATGAATCCGACAAGTGTACTCAAAAAAGATTGAAAATTTCAGGTTATTCATATCTAAATTTCACCATGTTGATTAGATGGGAACACAAAATTCACTTTATGGCTCTGGAAATTTTAACTATATTTCCGTTCACTAAAGTTTGAGCGCATAGTAGGCGTTTGTTTATTTATCTGAAGTTGGCAGTATCTGCTGTCATAACGTAAAATAAAGTCAACGTTGCCGAATGTACCCGGCCTCGTCCGACGAGCTTCAGAGTTATCAGACGGACTATATGTGATCCATCTTTTATTTTTTTCTATGTTAATGTAATACAAGACTGAATATTGGTTTATATCTCGGATCTTTGTGCGCTATGTATGTATCTTATGTTTTATTATATATAGAAACAATGAAATGCCTTCGATTCGTATATCTATTTTGAGGAGCACGAATTGTTGGCATATTTTTTTTTATTCTCCAGTTCTTCATTTTCTGTAATTTGATCAGACTACTATATCTACTATTGATTTCATAATAATATACATAATATCCTCCATTTCCGTTGGCATCACATCAACGCATTTCAAAGAGTTTTCGAATAGGCCGAACTGGCTTTTTCATAGGACCTCAAATACATTTATAACTGTGCAAAACGATCAAATCTGTTTCCTAACAAAAAACTTCATGCCAAATTCATGATGTAGATCAACACACCATCACTTAACAGTAAAATACGCACATAATATATCATAAAATCGTGTGGTCTATCTTGAAATCCTCAATCACAATCCATCAAAGCTAAATTGCCTTGGGTCAACAAAGAAAGCAAGAACCGTTTCAGGAAAAGAAAGAAGTGCGTGCCGATCTGTGGTTTAAATTTTGGATTGCCTAGCAACAGCGGTATCATAGAGCCATAAATAATGGTACCGAATCTTGAGGACTAGCCGAAAAGATCGTCAAATTGAGTTGTGCGTGAGTTCAAACAGCAACTTGTGACGAGAACTGGCACACTGACCCAGTGTGGAAACAAATGAGATATTCTATGTACCGGTCGATGAACCGTGGTCCCAGTCGAAGTCTCGAGGGGAAATGAATACTGTAAATTTCACCGAAATTATTCAAGATTAATAGCCTTTTCGCTTCCGATGATAATCTCGAATCGCGAAGCATTGGCGTCGATAGCGAAGAACACAATCATATATTCTGTACACGACTACTCAGCTAGGGGTTCCATCATATTTGCTTCAAAATCTGTGCTTATGAATTATCACTACCAGAGTTTAAAACTATGTTATTTTAAAGAAATACTTTAGTATTGGATTGAACAACGAGCTGGATGTAATTATTAGAGATTGTTCGGTTCTTGTTCTGGCGAAAAGTTCGAGATATAGTGTGATCTTGCGTCTTGAATGCTGTTCTCACATTGTTCTTATTTCCAATTCTTCTAATCTTTTCAGATTAGAAGAATCGTTTCTGCTGGTTCCGTTCAACTTGAAAATTTCAGATATATGCTCAATTTCTTCAATTCCATTTTCTTGATGTCTATATTTTTGATGCCGATATATTTGGTTCACTAAAGCATACACTTTCACATGGACAAATGTTCATGCAGAATGAATTTTCCACACTCATTGGATATCTGGAGAGTGTCATCTATTGCCAGATAGATACTTCTCTGAACTACCTTTCCTAAGCAAAATGGCTATTTCATTAGAATCATTAGAACCAACTTACAGCGATTCAAACTGAACCAGCACATACAAAGTTCATTTTTTATTACCCTCAAATTCTACAGGATACACATATTATAACAATAAATTGAATAAATACAATAATTGTAAAATGATATGCACACAAATATTAAAACAAGAAAACAATAGTGAGAACAAATAAATATCAACTCTCACAGATAACCAAAAAAAATTTATAGACTAAAAATTGTACATCATGAATTCATCTATAGAATTAAAAGCTGCGGCAACCAGTATCGCCTTGATTTTTCATTGAAAGCCGTACAGTGAAGTGAAGTCATGCTAATACCATATGTTAAAAGGTTTTCTGAAAAGATTCGAAGAATTGGAAAGGAGTAAAATGTGAGAGCAGTCAAGACTCAAGATAGAATAAGGGCTATTCTTACTTAAGTGAAACCTAATAATGAAAATCAACTAACCAGAAATGCATATATAAAGTATCTTATAGGCGTTTTCGGAAACCTACTCAGGGTTACTAACTCGATCCATTGGGTCACGTGACGGATCTACTCGGATCACTCACCCGGTTTCTAAGTTTATATCACATCAGGTAAGGATTTGAATTGATTTGATTTGAATCCATAACATAACCAAATATTTTATGGATTAATTTTTTTCAATCCCAGTTTATTTTTGGATTGTCCCTAGCTTTGCTTGCATTTATTGGCCTATGTAAATATTTCTTATACTTTCTGGTGTGTCCTTCCACGTTTGATGTTCATTTTGTTTACCTACGTTAAAGAAATAGAGAATTTATTTTTTCAGTTCCAGTTTATTTACTGATTGTCTCTAGCTTTGCTTGAATTTGAATTTATTGGCTTCTCAAAAATCTTTCTTATAATTTCTGGTGTGCCCTCGCATGTTCCATGTTATCTTCGAGTTCCTATGTTAAGGAAGTAAAGAAGGCTTTAGCTTTAACTCAGAAAGATCTGCATACAAAGTTATGTAGAAGTTGTTTCACATTATTTTCTCGGCTCATGAAACCACACATTTTGTACTGAGCCAAATTCTCTTCTCTTTCAGTAATTTTCAGGAATAGAATGTATGAAATTACTAATAGAAGAGTAGAAGACTTATTCCCGCCTTTTTCAAATACAAAATTGAATTGATCTCGTGTGGGTTACGATGGATCAACCAGAGTCAGTGACCGAGTTAATAGCACCGTACTTTCCGAACACGGGTTGATGTTTCGAGTTAGGTAAATGAATTTAGATCTCTGGAACTGGCGAGCTATGAAGGTTTTGGCCAGAACAGCTATGTAAGGGGGCACAATAGACCTTAAGGTCGCTGAACTGTGACCCCTCTTTGAACTAAACTAAACTAAAACTAGGTAAACGAACGCCAAGGTTAGGGATCGAGTTGATCCTAGTAAGTATCCGAAAACGCCTTATGAGTGCGGTAGAGTCTATATTGGAGAAACTAGCTCAATTTAGAGATACATATAACATCAATAGATGAAAAACTGAGGCAGACAAAGCATTTGGGCCCCAATAATAAGATCCGGTTAAGAAAGATTAAATGAATTTTTGACAATGAATATTTCCAAAAAAGAACCCGCTTCGCCAATGATGCCCCAACCTGGTGCAGAATTCGTCCATTATTAACTGAAAAGTTGAATGACATTTGATGAAGATGGAAATAACCCAAATAATATATAAATGTTTGTCCCATCATCAAGAATTTCAGGTCAAAACTGAGTGCAAAGTGTTTTAAAAATTTGCTAGTATTCGAAACCAAATTAGGTATGCCTTTCCTGAATGACACGGACGCCACTGCAAAATAATACATTTATTCCATCCTAAGAGATTAACATTATTGTAAATGAAAGCTGTGCTCTGTATTTGAGCGGTCATTCCGATTCTCTTGTATGACATTTTATATAACTTGGTATTAGAGTTCAACAAACTTATTCGAAATATTGCTAAGAGTATGGGTGTTAAACTGGTAAAACACTTTCCTGGTTATTAACCTTCTATAGAGCACGAGTTGCAGCGAATGAATTGTTATAATATTCATTCACATAATCAGATAACATTTCACATCTATAAACGGTGTCCATTTTGAAGAATATAATGTTTGTACCTACAGAATTAGCGCAGTAATATATTTTGCGAAAGTAGAAAAGAAAGTAAGTTGACAGTTCTTTGAAATATCGTTACCAGGAAAAGAGAACAATAAATGAGCAATAAGTCCTTCTTGATATAATTCTATTGAAAAGAAGCGTGCATAAAAAATATAAAGTGTTTCTCGAAAGTCCTCATTTAATTTATTATATCTCTGAATCAGCCACTTAAAAAATTAAACACTCGAATTGATTTTGAATTGAACGTTTTTTCACAATAAATTAAATACATATTGTTCTTCAACCTCTTTACGTAACCTTTTTTTCAAATGCTAATATGTCATGTGTAGGCTCTTTGAAAAGCTCGTGACACATGAGATCTTTCCATACTATTTTTTTACTTCACTTTTATGGTTATTGGTATAGAAGGCAAACCTCTTTTATTAATACCTTCTTATCTAAGACTAAATTTAACGTAGTATCTTCCACAAATTTGAAGAACATGGCACAGTAAAGAGTTTGCCCAGAAGTGGTCGGCCACTTAGACGAGGATCAAAAATTGGACAATTGCCATATCTCTGCAGGAAGATTTTATTGGTTTCATGGACCCAAAACTATGCTGCGACTAGACACTTACGATTAGGAGGTTTTCTAAAGAAGACTATCATCAGAGACTTCTTGTCTCTGCTATTATCACCTTTATAAGGTACATTTTGTCCAAGAGCTTTCGGAAGATGACCATGACGGACGTTTGCAATTTTGTAAAAAAATTATGAGATCCTGCGAGGAGGAATTGTGTTTCCATTCAACATACTCTTATTGGATGAAGCTACCTTCCATTTAAAGAATGTTTAACAGCTGGAATTATAGCTTATGAATACGGAAAACCCAACTGGATATGTCTATCTCACACAGCATCCTCAGATAGTAGATTTATGAGCAGGTATCATTAACAACAGAATATTGGGGCCACACTTTTTCAAGATAACCTTACAGCTGAACCATGATATAAGAAACATTCTTATATCATGATCTTAACGATACTTGAACTTTTTAAGGTTTGAATTGGTGCCTGCTCTAGCTGTCATGTTTCCTAATGAAGAAGATAGAGATATCCCTATTGAAACAATTTGGTTTAATCAGGATGGCGTTCTTCCACATTCGGGTGTTAATAGGCGCTTTCGAAACTTACTCAGGATTTTAACTCGATCCATTGGGTCACGTGACGGATCTACTCGGATCACGGACCCTGGTTATAAGTTTATGACGTATCAATAACATAACCAATATTTTGTGGAATGTATTTTTTCAGTCCCAGTCTGTTTTCGGATTGTCTCTAGCTTTCACTTACATTGATTCGATTTTGTAAAATATTTCTTATAATTTCTGGTGTGCCCTTCCATGTTCAATGTTATTTTTGAGTACCTATATGTTGAAGAAGTGGAGAATTTGTTTTCTTCAGTCTCAGTTTATTTTCCGATTGTCTCTAGCTTTGCTTGCATTTATTGGCTTTTGTGAAATCTTTCTTCTAATTTCTGGTGTGCCCTTCCATGTTTAATGTTATCTTTGAGTAACTCTGTTAAAGAAGTAAAGAAGGCTGTAGCTTAAGCGCAGAAAGATCTGTATACAAAGTGATGAAGAAGTTGTTTTACATTATTTTCTTGGCTCATAGAACCACATATTTTACATTGAGCCAAATTCTCTTCCAGATATACAACTAAAGAAAAAAACGCCTAAATTCGTATCAGTTTGGTCGGAACAATCGTTCCTCGAATTTTAGTACACTATATTGAAGATTCAAAGAGCGATTAATGGTCAAGATATTTGAACGCGTGAGCGAAGTGAACTCGTTTATAGCTCGAGACCATAAGTCACTCGATTAATAACCGAGTTGATTACAAGATTTGTTCGACAACCTCAATATGAATTCGGTATAAATACTTGATTGAAATACATTCTCATTTTGCACAAGACATATATTTAACACAATGGAATTTCTATGTTTCTATGTTCAAGTAGAGTTTTGAAGTTTCTTGAAATGCTTCTGAATACTTCGTGTACGGTTGTAATGAGGATACACATTAAAATGGCATAAACGGAGCATTAAAATGGGCCATTAATGATCAATTTCGTACACTTGAAACCGCCCTTTATTTTGAGGTCGACGGAAAAATCATTAATTACTCGAACAATATCCATTATTTTATCGCGCATAAATACAGGGTGTTCATCATAAACTGGACAAACATATATTTTCGTGTAGAAGACATCGGGAGAATCATTTTTGCCTTATACAATATATCCCGTTTTCGAAGCATAAGCGAGATACAGGGTGTCAAACGTCATTTTTGAGCCAGATTCTTATGAGTGTAGTCAGTATGCATAACACTTAAAGTAACGGTTTTTGGTCAAATCTCAGTATTTTTGGGTCCTCTATTCAGAAAAGTTGACGAACTCCGAAAAAAAATTGACAAAATGGGCGGAAGACCTGCAATGTTCCAATTTTTTTTAGCGGTTGTCAAATTCACTTTTATTTTCTGAATGAACACAATTTTCTAAGAATTTTTGTGAAAAAATTTTTTCAAAAATCGAACACCAATTTTTTTAACATGTCTACAGCGATGAAAAAAATTCACTCGAAATGGATGAAATTTTGTACAATTGTACTTCTTGAATTAATATCAATCACGAATATGAAAACTGAATTGTAAAATATCGAACGGTTTCGTTACTACAGTCATTCAAATGTTTCGTTCAGACCTCTGAAATAATGAAAAAATTTGTATTGAGTTCTAGAGTCAAAATAATTGAATTATTATTATGTCCAAACATTCTAGACGACTGTATACAAAAAAAATCAGTGAAACTTAGTTGGGACTCGAACCGAGGTAGGTATTAAATAGGGAAATGGCACTGTTCTAAGGGTATTAACATTGTTTAAGGAGAAGATAGTTAGTTACTCGCCCTGCTAAAGGCATTGGATGTGAGTAGGGGCTGTGGCGGTACCTATTAGAATTATGTGGCAAACTTGAATTTTTAGGGTCCACCTAATACGCCCTCGTGGCGGATACTTGATAATTACTTATCGGTAAAGAGGTTTCTACTTCTGCTATGAAACTATATTTTTATGACGTGAAGTTTGAAGAATCGAACATTCGAAACTGAGTAAATTCCAACACATGTTCGTCGATGAATAGAGTAAGCCAGGGTTCCTGTTGGGTTGGGAATTTTATTACTTTGATATTACAGGGTCTGTTTATTTATGTTATGCGATTCTAGTTTTTCTATTATAAGGTAGTGAAGGGATAAGTTTTGAATTTGAATCGTAGTTGAAGGCAAAAATATGAAATAGAAAAAATTGAATATAAGAATAATTTTTGGTTTTTGCTAAATTAAACGTGTTTTAAATTGAATAGCAAAACGTGAATTTATTTGGTTAGACTTTATTTTGAACAAGTTTTTTTTGATAGCCATGAATTCTTCTTCAAACAAATGCGACGAATAATTAGTACAACGTGAGGTCTTTGCACTCACGAAACTATGATAAAACATTACTATTTAAAAAGTTATCGCAGCGAAATTGAGGCGTTTTCCTTATTATTAAATTATTTCGGTTCATAATACGACTGAAGTTTCGAAATACTGACAATATGAAATGTAATATTATTGGCAATATATTTCTAATCAATGTAATTGGAAAAAAGAAAAAAATATGCTTTGTTTCTCTTGTGTTGAATCTTGAGTCAATATCGACTTTGACGGCGGCAATAAATCGTATACCTGATGACGATACGTCGTCAAATTCAATATATCCGATTGAAGTGAATTTCATTTCGTGAAGGAAGATGGTATATTATACTTAATATTCATGCAAAATTTCAAAAAATCGCATTGTGTAAACATAGAAAATTCAATTGAAATTCGAAAATAAATTGCTATATTTCAAAACAAGATATCCGTTTCAAGTGAAATTTATTTTGTGTATGAACATTGATAGGTATACTGAAGTTCATTCAAATTTCAAGAGGTTCGCATCATCCGAACTATGATTTGTTTTTTTTAATTGTCAATTTTTTACATATTCCAGTTTTTTAATAATTTCCAGAATATTATTCCGATCGTGGTGAGATTCAGCATTTATATATTAAGTATCAAGTCCTGTACAAATTTTGCGGTTGAAGCCTCATTGTTCCGCCAAAGAACGAGCTTCGAAAGGGCTTTCTTAATTATTTATACTTATATTGCAATGGAAATTCAATTAAACGAGTAGTGATCAGTGTACGAATGTGTCTTTTGAAAATTTGCTTACAATTATGAATTTTCTAGGAATATCTTGCTTGGTTTGAACTGATACCTCCTGTAATAACGTGAACATACGATGAGTTTCTCCTGAAAACGGCGTTTAAAAAATGCAAGAAAAACCCCGAACAGGTACTTTTGAGCGCTCGTCTATTAGTAGAGCAATAATTCTATCACATCAAAATTGTATGGGACTTGGATTCATGCTTAGTATATGAATGCAAAATCTAGGCACGACCGGAATTATGTTCTGGAAATGATAAAAAAAATGAAATATGTAAAAATCCAGTAAGTAATAACTTTAAATTAAATGATATGGTTAACATTATGGCCAACAAAATTTTGCAAAAGGCTTATTATGGGCATCTTGCATGTGGCGCAAAATTTCATATCGATTGGTTTTGTTTTGTCTGAGATATGGCGGGACGGAAATTTGAATGGCCATATTTATGGAACACCCTGTACGATTTGGCTGGGTTAACGAACTTCTCAAGTCTCTAGAACAAACAGAACAGAATTGTATTTAACCTCGGATTCGTCATCACGGAGTAGAACCCTATCGTTTAAGGCCGTTTCGGCTCAAAATTCGTTAATTAGAGACACAAACCGAATCTTATTATTATTAGAAAGCCTGTCTATCCTCAACGTTTAAGTGTTTAGTGCAGTTTATGGTCCGGCGGAGTCGTTGGGACCCTCAACTAATTACTTACTTGGCGCTATAGAGAGATGATTAACGATTTTTTTTTTTGACCGGAATCTGATTGTATGGATCTGGACAACGTTCACTTCAACAAGACAGCACTACGTGCCACACAACCAACTAAACCGTTGATCGAGCTTTTACGGAAAAAGCTTGGTGAAAGAGAAGGACTCCGCCTATTGGTATTGAATCGACAATGGGCTATTGCCCATTGTCTATTCAATACCTCAAAGACGGAATTCGTGAGGCTATCGAGTACATATAGCCACACTTTTCGATTTTGTTATGGAAAATTTCATGAAAAGATATTGTTCTGTGTGCAGTGGCGTAGTAACGCCACCTCGGGCCTGTGTTCAAGATATTTTCCGGGCCCCTACCCTCACTAGCAGCTCTACCTGCTGTTTACATAATTAAAAAAATTAGATAAGGACAAAATAAAAGCACATTTTCTTTGTCACTTATATTAGAATAGTGACATACAAAGTACCTTCCACATATAAATATAACAAAATAACAACTACAACAAATAAACAACTATAAGCAAAATGAAAACAAAAAACAAAATAATATTAAACCAAATTAAACATATAAATATTATATTAATAAACACAAAAAAAGATATAAAAAACAAAGCGCAATCAAAACTTTTTTTGCGGGTTTTCGAATTTGACAAAATTTGTCACAATATTAGCTTCTTCTTACTTAATGTTCGGGCAACTTCCTTTCTATAGAAATAATTGAAAATAATTCTAGCAAGATTTCTTGGAATTCTTGAACAAGTAACGAAGTAACTGTGGATTCTATCGTCGAGCTATTAGGCTCTTTTTTTCTAATTATTTTTTATTTATAAAGAAGTGTTAGTGACCAATTACCAATTCGAACATTTATCCTTGATTATATACCGAAAATTATTTGAAAATAATAATCTGATAACTCGACGATACAATTCACAATTCACTTAGTTTTCAATTCTATCAGCAATCCCCAAAGACTGACCTGCATTTTTTCAAATTAAGAGAGGCGCCCTAACCAAAAAATCAGCCACGTGATGAATTATAGAACTCACCTTCAATAACACTTAAAGTCCAGAAATTCAAAAACACTAAAAAAAGTCAAGAATTTTGAGAACTTTCACTCTGAACACACTCACAAGCACAACGTCGTTTCAAATTCGAATAGGTACTTATTTCTCTAGAATAGGAATAGAAGTGAAATGATTTCGCATTTTCCCCCTAGTCCAAAAAAAATTTCCCTATGTACATGAAGAATCCTACATCAAAGAAGCCGCCCCAATAAAGCGATCATCTGGTGACGTTAATGCAGTGGCGTAACTAAGCCATGGAGCGCGCCCCCCGCCAGCTGATCGCCGGGCCGATTGCCGTGATTGACAACCCGTAAAGCGGAGGGCGCTTCGCGCCCTGCGGCGCCCCCGGACTGCTGCGCCCCCCCGCACGGCGGTGCTGCGGGGGTGTTATTTACGCCACTGCGTTAATGTAATATAATATAATAATAATATAATGTAAATTATCCCCTAAACAGAATGCCGACACGCTTCATCAAAGAGTTCGGTACGATTTGTCCAGGCCGCAAAATGATTACGTTACGGGGATAGCAATTTTCACCAGAAGAAATAAATATGTATGAATAAGGAATTGTTGATTCAACGTTGTCATTTGTGGGCGATGTGGTAAATTTTAATAACAATTATATTTCTGATATGAATTGATAATTTTAACTAGAGTTTCGGAGATAAGTTGGTTTTAGTACAAAATGAAGGATTTATTCTGCAAGAAAAAATAGTATAGTCGTCTCAAGCCCAGGCCGGGCCCCCATGGGGGCCCGGCCCCGTGTTCTTTGAACACGCCGAACATCGGTCACTACGCCCCTGGTTCTGTGAGCGTGGTCGTGGTGGTCATTTGCATGAAGTTATTTTCCACTATAAATTAACGGGCAAGAAATAAACATCCGATCATTTATTTCAAAACCAAATTCTTCTTTGAATATCAGAATGACACCTCTAACCGGAAAACCCTGTATATGCACTGCGAAGTGATTTGAAGCTTATAAGCGCTTGTTCATACTGGGAAATTTATTCATGAATATCATTGGAGCTGTTGGTTTCATTCTATTCTTTATGCATTCAACTTTCACCTTCAAATCCTGAACGTTTTGTGAAAAATACAAGTTTTGAAATGTTCCTTTTTGAAACCTTTCATTACGTGGCTTTGATTATTGATACAATAATAATATCATTCATTTATTTAAATTCAAGAGACTGCATAGGTACCTACAAACAGGATGTCCAAATTTCTTTAGCATAAACATATCAGAGAATATAAAATTTCTCAAATCATTCACTTCTTTAATATAATATTTCTTTGCTACTGAGTTGAAAAAATTCCTTCTAGCGATCTCACGACGAAATCGAAAATATTTCTCAAATCCCAACCCTAAGGGGGCCTCAGAGTAATAAAAATTTTTATTACTCGGACCCTCGGTATTTCATACAGGCATACAAGAGAGAAGTTTGGAGCAAGATGCAAGACACGTTGACGTGAAGAAAAATAGCTCATCACTAGAGACATCTGGTGTTTCACCACACCCAAAAATTAATACTCGGAATTTTTCAACATTGCACATAGGCAACCCATCATGTTGGACCTCTTCCGGAGAGTGGCGCCCTCTAACGATATTGTCCAATATCCTCCAATGATATTTGAACTGAAGTAACTAACTATCTTCTCCTTAAACAATGGTATTAATATTCGTGCCAGGCAACGGTAGTTCGTAGTTCATAGAGTTGGACATTTATTTGAATTTCAGTGAATATAATTTAGCCAGTAGTCAAACTCTATGAACTACGAACTATCGTTTCCTGGCA